>JAAEAF010010238.1:0-13375 GCA_011037195.1 Triatoma infestans
ATATATATATATAATTGTGTTAGAAGAGTACATGTGCCCCAGGGTGCGACATAATAACAATAGTTTTTGGGTAGAAGAGCGTTTTCCCATTCAATACACTGCCAAACATTAGCTCTGTCTCCTCACCCTTCTTGGCAGTATGGTAGAGGCCAGATGTCCCACTGGGGACCACTAACTTTAAATCACATCAATACGTGTCAAATTCTATTCAAACACTAAAGTCATAGTAACTACTAGAGAGTTATTCTTATTTTAGCCCTAGAACTTATAGAACAACTATAAGATTCTAAGTCTACTATTAAATGAACTCCTTTTTTTTGTGAACTTCTTTTTAAAAAGGTGTTCTCATATTGTGTTTGAAAAGAACCTGAAGAGTATATCTTACCCTACTTTAACGCTTTACCACTTCTAAGCGGTAGATAGAAGGAAATAAAGGAATAAGTGGCCAAAGTAAAAAAAAGAAAGAAAAGAATTTAGGTAGTTTTTAAAGAGCTTTTCAAAAGTCTATGTTACTTTTGTTAACTAACTTTGCTTACTTTGTGCTAAACTTGAACCAAAAATGGAATAATAATTACATTAAAATTAAACTATATCAAAATTTAATTGAATCAATATTTATTTACGCCATGTTTACAAACTGAGTGCACCATCATTATTTGAACTCCAGGCTCTTCGAAACCAAATAAATGAAGTCCAATCTATTTTTTTTTTTTGCGTTTCGATCTTAAATCACAAATTTATATATATCATAGATTTACCAAATTTAAAGAAAATCGATTCAGCATTTTTTGAACAATTTGGGCGTCTGAAACTTTAGGATCACATTTACAAAGAAGGCTTCAAAATAAGAATTGTCTTTGTAATGAGGATCTTCCTAATGGAAACAAGTATAGCCAGTAAATTTGTCACAGAAAAACTGGACTCAGTAGCTTCATTAGCAACGGCATTAAGGCGCTACTAAGCGCACTTCAACTACGCATTACATATCTGTCACGCCCATTACATGGGCGAATGAGCTTCAACCATAAAAGCCAATCTCTTATCTAGAAGTTGTCCCTAGCGATAAGAGAAAGTGAATATAAGCTGACCATCTTGAGAGATTTAAAGTCAGTCTCCAACCTTATTTTAAAGAGAACTGGATCGTCATTAAACCACCTTTAAAGAAGTGAGTCTCCAACTTTACTTTACAGGGTAAACATCAATTGCATCAACATCAATTGACCTGAAAGGTTTACCTCGCTAGTCACGCTACTAGCCCACCACTGTTAGGACAAGCAAGAGTTCTAACTTGTCATATCACCCTTTAAGCGACACGTATACATCAACGCTACACCTTTCTACATTCACCAGAACCAACCATCATCATTCACTCTTTGCTCGGTTACACTCTCAGCACTATACACTCTTCTATACTTATTCAGGAAAATCATAAATATATGAATTGGAAGTTTAGTGCTAGTTTATTCAGTTTGACCATCAAAACCTGCCCCACCATTAAACCTGTGAAAACTCAAATCTAACCTCGAAAGCAATCTTCCTTATAAACCTATAAGACAGAGTAAATGAAAGAAATTTTCCTTCCTGAGAAAGGGAGATTTGTTTGGAAACTATCTATAGAAAACTATTATAAAAACTATACTAAGATATAGAAAAACTTCGAAAACAAAAATGTAAACAAGCTATAATTTAGACGACCCTAAATTAAATAACCTTTCACTCAGCTTAGCCTTGCTAATGCACTCGCACTTGATGATGGAAGCAAACCTGGGTCCCATGCTTTGCAAGGAGTTGACTCAGTATAGTGAGTAAAGTTAGGAAGCTAGTTCTGAATGATCCTAGATAAGAATATCGGAAAGAAAAACATGTACAAACGTGTTCACAACAAAAATCGATTTCTAATGTGTGTATTTTGTAATGTCATGAATTTGATATAGGAAAGTTAAGTTTCAGTTAATCAGTTTACCACTTTCAAACATTTCACCAACAGCAATAAATACTTAAAATTTCCTGAAGGATAGTTTACTAATTAATAATTTGCAAAAGCCGTAATCTTCTAAACATGTTTTGAACTCTGTAAGGACTGGATGTATAACATAAAAAAAATAAATAAATAAGCCAATCCAATTATATTAATAAATGTCAACACAAGAATTATAATTTATTCTTGTCTAAAAATAAATTCTACCTTCATTAGTATTAAGTTTTTCTGTAAACGTTTTCTTGGACGAACCTATAACTAACCAGGTAGTTAGCGATACTATTTTACTTCGCATTTTATACTAATGAAACAGGTGTAATTAGATAGATATGATCTACAAACTTCAAAATACCATATGACATTTTGGAACTGGACCAATTTAATTTTTTTTTTCTGTGCATTACTGCATTCCTTTGAAGCTTTTACATCTCTTTATTTTGTAATAGTTATATATTTAAATTATGGAAAAAATTAAAGTGGGCCAATTTTTGTATTCTAGATTGGTATCTTTCTTTTCTTCGCGCTACAGCGCTTTTCAGCATTTAGCGGCCTATCTAGCAACTTTTTGCAATACATTCATTTATCTAGGAGTATTGTGTATGTTACTTCTTGACACTTGCGTAGAAATCTCATATTGGAACGTAGGCTTCTTTTCTTTTACTTTCTTAAAAGGAAATACTGTGTTCATATTATATTTTCGAAACGAGAATTTTGATCCACTGAGAACTGATTAGATATTTTTGGGAAACTTAACAAAACCATTCAACAAAAAAAAAAAAACAATTTACTTTCTTTTTTGTCAGTTTTCTATAATTTTCTCAAAAACGGCTTGAACAATTTAACATAATTACTACAAAGTTTTTTTTTAGTTAACATGAGAGTAACGGAGTTGTGGGAAGAATATGTATACACTTTCTTCAATTTTATTTGAAAAATTTGTCCGAGAAATTATCCTAGAGGTGTTCTCTTGAAAAGAGGATAGTTTCGTCCTGAAGTGCCTTTTAATATCTGAGACCTCTTAGACTTTGCTTTTTAGGTTTTCTGCATTTACTTTTTTTTTTTTTTGGATCATTTGTTGCTTTAGTATAAAGTAGATTAGATTGAAAAAGAGGTGGCTAGGTCTGATTCTACCACGACCTCCATGTATTGTGGATTCTCAATGGTTATAGCACGTCCTCCAGCTTCGCCCTTCTAAGCAGGCCTAGCAAGAAGAAACCTTGTCCTTATCAGGCCGGTATACTCACAAAGATATGTACCGGGGTTTCTTCTTTGTGCCGGGGAATCAGCAAATCTTATTGTCAGCACATAGAAGCTAGTGCATGTGCCTATTCAGCCTACAATGCCCCTTAAGTAGACCCACTATTATTCTTATATCCTTCTGGCTATAGCTTAGTAGGTGCCTGGTAAATTTAGGCAATGGTTTCTTAATGAAGAGTAGTTTTTTGCCTGCCTGGCAAAAATGGTTTATTATTATTTCATATTTTTTGATATATGTATATCGATAAAACTTAAATGGCAATTAAAAGTGCTAAGTCAATTCTAAATCTAAATAAAATTTGTGAATTTGAAAATTGAATTTAAGTGAAAATCGAACACAAAAGTTTCATATTAGATTTTAATCTGTGTCAGGACTCATAATTTTACAACTAATCTCATTAGCTACTGATTTCATTTCATCATTAATTAAATTTTGCTGTTTCTGTTGGCCCCTAATGGAACTACTGAACAACAGAAAAACTTCTAAGAACCGAGCTGTTCCAACTTTGATATCTATTCTATTCATCGCTAGTAAAGTGCCTTCACAAGAGATTTGAACTATTTGTTAAAAAAAAATATCGGGAAGAATTGATAGAAACTTTTAATAATCTTCTATTAAATAAAAATATTAATTAATAGCTTCTTTTTTTTTAACTAAAAAACTTGGCTGTCCCAAAATTAGCTATATAAAAATTATTAAATAGAGCGTGTTTAAAGTTGTGGCAATAGAGAAAAGGAGTTTACTACCATCATATGTAAATGGAATAAGCAGACTTGTGGCCAGAAGTTAGGGATATATAGAATTAGTAGTCATGTTTATATATCTATTTAAGCTGCAAGTACTCCAATAGTAGCTATAGTAGCTAAGGTAGAGGTAGCTTAGCAATGTAATGGCCAAGCTTATAATAGGATTACCGGCCTCTTAGCTGGTACAAAGCCTCTTACTAGAAGCTTTGCCTGGCTGTTTCCTAAAGCTACAACAACCAGTCCAAATCTCTTGCTATAACAATTCTCACAATCTACTCGTCTATCTTTCAATATATTCCAATTTTAAAATTTTTCTCTATTTTCTATTATTAATTATTAGATTTCTTTTCAATTAATACAATATTTTATTATCATATGAATTATTTGGATTTATACTACTGTCGCTATGCAAAGTATGCGTATAATGTAATCATGCGATTTAGGGCACATCTCAGAATTTAAGATTGCTTTGAGTTGGAAAACACAAACATACCTCTAGTTTCTAAAAATTACTTTGTATACGTTGTGATAATATAATTTGAAAAAATTATTCATAATCTCGACTTTTTTTCAGGATGGTTTTTTTCATTAACTTCCATTAAATTTTATAGAAATAATAATTAAAATTAGATAGTTACTTAAAAAACTGCATTCTACGAATGGGACCTAGAATAGATCAAAGAATAGAATCTTCCGGGAAGTAGTTTAGAAAATTGGACGATTAATGTTTTAAGGAAATAATTTACATAGCTGACACTAAATTCTGTTAGCACAGTTTTCTGGAAATCAATTTCTATATAACAGACATTCAATGTCCTAATTTAGAATAAAAATCTGTATGTTAACAATATGCTCCAATAAGCATGAACCTCTTTCAAT
Organism: Triatoma infestans; assembly: GCA_011037195.1. Classification (NCBI taxonomy): domain Eukaryota; kingdom Metazoa; phylum Arthropoda; class Insecta; order Hemiptera; family Reduviidae; genus Triatoma; species Triatoma infestans. Next base: position 4,862 of record JAAEAF010010238.1, read on the forward strand.
CAAACCGCAATCTCCTAACCACTTTTTCAGTTTGTTATATATATATATATATATATTGTTTTTATTGTTCGTTGAGACATATATCCTATGTTCTATTTTTTATTTTAAGACAATAATTCACTTTCTAACACTCCGATAATAGAGCACACAACTATAAAGCTGGGATATACATTTTTTTATTGTTGAAGTAAACTGCAAATATCTATTGAAAAAATTTCCCAATCAAGAAAGTAAAACTTGTATTTTAAATACCAGAAAATATACAATATTGTGTCTATTGAATAAAAATAAGCATTTGCTTTTTTACTTGGTGTTTTATAAGTCTTTACTTACAACCACTTGAATAAAACATCAGTGTTAACTGAACTCAAAGTGTTTGCTTAATGAAATAAGTAAATTCTAAATTTTTCCAATAATTACTTAATTCGCAAGTATGTTCTCATAATTTTCCCAATGAACTCTTATTTTCGATTGAATAAAGATAAGTAATAACTTTATGATGCAAGTAAATTAATTGTATTTTGTAAGGTTACTTAATATGCAGCATTTATGTTTTTTTCATTAAAATTTCTGACTGCAAATCTACCAATGGCTGACTTTATAAATATACAAAAGGTAAAGAATTATGGAAAGAGAAGAAATATAAGTGGGGGTAATTCTAAAGTTTTGTTGCGTTTACCAAGTGAAAGTGTTGATTCTGATCATTTTCTAAGTGATTTTGAAGAAACAAGAGGAGGAGCTCTTAGTTCTCGGCAAGAGATGGAAATATTTCTTCCTTTTTTCGAGTGATCCAGGATTTCAAACAGGTGTCGCAGAAGATTTTTGAGTTTTAAAAATTGGATTGTGGTTGGAATCTAAAAAGTTATAAGAATTCTTTCCCCCAGTCCGGCAGCTTGATTTTCTTGTTACCAGTAATATTTTGGTCACTTTATTTCTTCATATCTGTCTTCATATTATTTAATGTTTTTTAAGGTGATCTACAGTCACCGAAGATTTTCCAGTATTTTTCACAAATTTATCTCTAATTTCCTTCCAGGCTTTATCTTTTGCCTGCATTATTCCTGGCATCATGGACTTATTCAGCACCACTGCGCGGTCTTTTCAAGACAAGAAAGATTCTTTGGCTCCCACATTTGGCATGCATTCTTCTTCACTCGATGACATAATTATATTCACACGTAAGAAAAGACTAAAATAGACTGAAAGGGAAGTAGTGGGGACTACAGAGCAGGTGGTTGGAACATGCCATCTAGGCTGGTGACAAATCCAGTGTTTATTTACAGTATAAGCATATGCTTATAAGTAAATACTTATTTTGTCGATGATTTTTCCAGTATTTACTTTTAAGTAAAAGATGGCTCTTATTCAATTGAAAACAAGTAATCACTTATACTTAAAAGTGTATACTTTTTATATAAGTAATAACTTGAAAGTATTTGCTTATTTTTATTCAACAACCCATTGTTTAAAAAAAGATAAACATTCGCAAAATGCCAACTGAGAATTCACTCTACCAAATGAGTTAGCTGCTTGCAGAATTTGATACGGATCTCGAACTATAAACCAAAGCTTCATAGTTTATTTCCAACTTTATGATACCAAATTTCTGTCTTCGAAATTTTTGCTTCAGAATTGGGACTCAGTATTTCCTTTAACTCTTTTGTAGAGGCCTACTTTTTCCGCCACCTTGTCAGGTCATTTGCATTTTTGTTCTCATATTAGTTTGACCCATTATATGGATCTGCTACGATTATACAGTAGAATAGAAAACTAAAACAATAGGTGACGGTTCTATGTTCAATAATTGTCGGTAGTCGATACATAATATTTACTCAAAGAATTTAAAATTTATCAATTAGGAGCCTGTAATAGTAGATATTATTTAGAGATATGAACTGTTATCAGTATAACATACCAGTACTGTATCGCAGTATTGGGTTCGAAATTACACATTTATTGCTACCTTAGATTTTCATGCCCCTAGGAGCCTCTACAGCTCGGTGTTCAGTGAAGGGGAAGTGCTGTCCATAAATAGAGAACACTGTCTGAAGTCTTACTGAACACTAAGAAAGTTCTGAACTTTGGGATAGCTATCTTTGGGTCCCAGAAGGGCTTTAGATAGGCGAAGGGCTTGTCCAACCCCAAAGATGATTAAAACAAAAAAGATAATCAGTCTCAAAGAGAATGTTGTCAGTTGAAAAGGGGAAGGTTACTTTCAAAAAAGTTGTAGATTAAATAAATAATATTTTGATGTTCGTTAAGACCGCTGTATGTGATGCTGTAAAATGGATGTTGAGGTTCGGTCAAAAAAAAACAACCCTTTTTTCAAATTTTCACCGAAGTTTCGGCAAATTTGTTATCGCCTTCTTCAGGGTCTGTACAAAGGTTACAAAGCAAATAAAGAATACACAAAAATATATAAAAAAATAATAATAAATAAACTAAAAATATGAAAAAAGTAAATAAATCAATAAAAGTAAATTTCAAAAGTATTATTTCAATTAGCTATTATTTATATTTTATTGATTATATTATAATTATAATTATTTATTGCATTATATAATTAAATTCTAAATCTGAGCAGTGCCAAATCTATTTCATATTGGCAGAATGAAACATTTTTATGCAATCAACAAGTCCGTCCATTTTGATGTTGCTAAATATCTATTAATAGGATCCCATTCAGGTAAAAGGACTAACATAAAAAAACTGTACAGTTGGCCGTACAAAAGAAACCTCCTACGTGTTAAAATTCTTCTTTTGACCAAGAAATTCCAAAATGAGGAATTAACAAAATAGAAAAAATTGTTGTTAGCCCCCCCCCTCCTTTCAAAAGACAAATTTCGAGAAGCAAATTTTCTTTATGCAACATTTGCTGAATATAAATTTAATAAATAAATAAATAAACATATAAATACATAAGAAAATCTGGTGTGAAAAACTCTTTTCTTTAAAACTGGCAAATTTAAAAAATTTGATCAATTTGGTAGATTTTAGTTTTATAATACGACGTAGATGATAAACTGATAAATTAATATATAAACGAATTTGAATCTAATTAAATCTTTTAGATTTTGGAGATAATAAAATGAGCTTTATATCAATGTGGTCAGCAAAGTGGTGGAAAGGAGTCCAATGATTTAACTAGATATGTAAATGTTAGTATTACAGCTCTAATCAGATGGTGGATAGTTAGAATATTACTAGTGAAATGGAAACTGTACAGTAGGCAGGTTGATACAAGATATGTGTATTAAACATTAGCGGTGTACCACATCTGTGAATAATTTTGACCCTCTCATCTATATTATGGTGGTTTATATGTATTGCCTTGCACTACCTATATATACTCCGTGTTTGCGTTTGTATAATATAGTTGTATCTCTCTGAAATTTTAGTAGTTCGAAAGCTGTTTGCGCAAGCGCACTGAGTGGATACATACTCACTCAATCGAAATCTCTCTCACACGCACACGGTGAGAGACAAACGTTACTGCCCTCTAACCACTTCCACTTTAAGTTATCCACCTCCCTCTATAGTTTGAAGTGGTTGTATATGCGTGTGTGTTTGTACAGATTTATAATATCTCTCTCTCTCTCTCTCTCTCTCTCACACACTCACACACACACACACACACACACACACATATATATATATATATATAAAACTGTTCATTGATAGCCAACTCAACTATACTAACCACCCACTCAGTCTCCCCAGACTTTATTCTACGACCATTCCGCTAATCACTGTTGCACTTGTCAAGCACCATTGAGTTCATCCTTTCCCTTCCACTTGCTCTCTCACTAATTTAACGTTGGTACATTTCAATTCACATAATTACTAGCGCTTTAATGGTTTATATCATTTGGTAAAACTGGTGGTGGGGGGAAGTCGTAGCATTTAGTAGAAAGTAGGAAAAATAGCATAATAGAATAAACAATAAAGAAAAGGAGAAAATAATAATAATAATAAATGTAGCTACATGATTTTTTTTTTTTTTTTTACTTTCTCTTACACCTAGTAAGAGGAAGTATTGTATCGTGTCAAATTTTCGATATCGAGTTTTCACCGGAATATCCGTTTTGAGGTCCCCTGAGTCCAAAAAAGTGGTTTTTAGCAAATGGTGTGGCGGTGTGTGTATATGTAGGCGAACATAGCTCAAAAACGAAAAATCGTAGAAAGTTCAAACTTGATATTACGTTTAGGTATCACATGGGATCTGACGGTGCGTTAATGTGTCATTCCTCAACCGGAAGTACCACTTTACTAGTTGTTTTTTTTTACGTTTTTGCGATTTTCTCAAAAATGACTCTGACGATTTTCTTTAAACTTGTTATATCAACTACACAAAGAGCTACAACTTTTATTTGAAACATTTGTCCAGGAAAATTCATTTAAGGGCACTTATGAGGGAGGGGTGGGGTTAGGTTTCTATCATCTAAATAATGTTAATTAAAATTATATATGTTGTTGAAATTCCGAGTTTGAATAAAATCAGATAATCGGAAGTGCGTTTACTTTACCACTTTACTAAATGATTTTTTCACTTTTTCGCGATTTTCTCAAAAATGGCTCCGACGATTTTCTTAAAACAACGTATATAAGCTAAACACACAAAGATCTATAACTTTTGTTTAAAACATTTCTCTGCGAAATTTCATTTAAGGGCACTTTTAGGGGAGGGGCTGGGTTCCAGCTTCCTCTAAAGTGGTATCATAGTGGATTATACAATTCTATCATCCAAACAAGGCCAATTAGAAATAAGTAGATGGCCTAAATTCCAAGTTTTAAGAATTTTTGTAAGCCGGAAGTTCGCTTTTACTGAACAGTTTTTCCAGTTTTCGCCAAATTTCGTTATATTTGATATACAAACTATAACATTTGTCACAATTATAATTTTGAGAACAGGAGTAAAAGAGAGTTGTGTGAGTGTTTCACACCAGATTTATTTTACTAATTTTTATTCCTGGTAAGAGAAAGTAATTGCGATCGTTACGCAAATTGAGTTTTCAAACGGAAATCAGAATGCTCAAATTTGATATTTCCCAACTGAAAATAAGGGCAAAATCGGTCAACCGGAAAAGGGTGAATTTAGTAAATGTTTTTTTTTTCCTGATTTTCTCGAAAATGGATTCAACGAGTTTATTTTTAACTTCGTAATTATCTACACAATTAATTGCCTATTTTAATGAAGCATTCTTTTAGGAAAATATTTTCTGCGTGAAGGTTCTATAGGACCAGCAACGTTAAAGCTTCCCAATAAAGTTCACTTTAGTATAATATATAGTTCTATTAAGCTACATTAAATTTATTTCCAGAATTCCCAAATTGGTTAATCGGAAATGCATTCTTTAATGAATATGGTTTTTAAGTTTCTCGGAATATAAACGCATCACTTTTATTTGAACCATTTTTACCAGAAAAATGGATTCTTCGATGTTCTGACGATTCTGAGACGTTAAAATTTAAATTTTATTTTAGTTTGTTAAATGGTAATGGCGCTATCTTCTGGCCTACAATGTAGGTAAAGTACATGTACCCCCAATAACACTATATTTGTTAGGGCTAAGTAAAAGGTATCCATGTTTATTCATCATGAAAATATGTCAGTTTTATACTACATTTTTAGGCTTCCGCAGCCATTTTCACGAAAAATATTTTTAAGTTTTCGGGTGTTATCTCAGACCATCACTTTGGATTTAGACGCCACCATTCTACCATACAACAAAATCACCGCGTTGTACACACCATTGCATCCTCCCTTGAGAAGAAGGAGTGCTGTTTCGGGGGCTTTCCTCGATGTGAAGCAGGCCTTCGATCGAGTATGGCACCCCGGCCTGCTCTGGAAACTTAAGGGCATCCTTCCAGCCAACTATTATCTTTCCTAAAGTCCTACTTATCCGATAGGTATTTTCAAGTAGGACCATCTTTCAAGTAGGTATTTTCAAATGGGATCATCTTTCTCTCCTTTCAATCATACCGAAGCTGGAGTGCCGCAAGGCAGCATTCTAGGTCCTATCTTTTATTCAGTATAAACTGCAGACATCCCAACACACCCTGATACCATCCTTCTTCCAGATGATACTGCTATCCTGTCTTCCAATAATGATCCCATAACTGCCCATAGAAATCTACAAACCCACCTCTCCTCCCTAGAAAATTGGTTCAAAAAATGGGTCATTAAACTTAATGAAAATAAGTACCAAAACATTACCTTCACTCTACGTCGTATTACTCTTCCCCCAGTCTACTACAACTTAATTCCCTTACCAGTGGTCAACGTTGCTCGCTATCTTGGGCTTTACTCAGACCGAAGACTTATATGGAATCCTCATACACTACTTAAAAGAATAGAACTAAACAGACGCTTTCGACAACTTAAAAGACTACTGCACAACAGATCTAAACTCTCCCTAGACAACAAAAGACTAATTTATACATCTATTTTAAAGCCTATATGGGCGTACGGGATAGAACTACGGGGTTCAACCGAACGTTCAAATCTCCAAATTCTCCAATCCATAAAACCCAGAATCCTCCGTAAACATTGTAAACACTCCTTTTTACGTCTCCAACCGAACCATACATCTTAATATACCGTTCATTGCACAAGTCGCCCAAACACGTTACAGGAAATTCCATATTAACCTACAGACTCACACAAACCCTTTAATTCAACACCTGTCTTCCCGAACACTTCCTAATAACCCTTCTAGACTTCTTAAAAGACAATGGCCTCGTGATCTCCTCTCAAGTGAAGAGAGTCAATAGTGATTTTATATAGTTTTGGAGTGTTACCACTGGGTAGCTTCTCCACTCATTTTGTATTTATGTTCTTTGTATGATAGTTACTTGTAGCGCTATCGCGCTGATTGTAGCATGAATAAAGATTCAAAAAAAAAAGTTAGCGGGTTGAGACAATGTCTTTGCCTTACCAGAAACCGATGTTTCGTTGTGATGAGCTTTTTCAGGGTGGTTTCACATTGAAAGCTAATGGAAGTGAATGGCAAAATAAAATTATTCAGCTTTTTGCAATTTCCTCCATTACCTTTTTTTTAATGTGAAACGATCCTGAAGAAACTCATAGCAATATGGGCGAAAACGTCGGTTTCCAGGAAACTCAAATGTTTTTCTTTTATAATTATGGAAACTGTAACAAAAAAAGTCCCTTTGAATGTTTCAAGTCAGAGTTTGTTTGTTTGCTTTTTACTACTATTTTTGGCGATTTTTGTCTCTCTGTCTGTCTTATAAGTTTCAGTTAAAAAAAAAAAATCATTGAAACCGTTTTGAGCAAGTAGCAAAAAACTGAATAACTTTATTCTGTAATTTCGTACTTCCAGCTGTCCATAAATGGTACCATGTCGTAATAGCATCCGAGAATAATCCTGAGACATTAAAAATTCCCTACTTTAAAAAAAAAAATATGTCCATTGAAATTGTAGAACTGAACATTAAAAAAAGGAAATCATGTGGGTGTCTATAAAAAGATTTTTTTCCAATCTGTCAAAAATAGAATTATACAAAGTGAACGTGACCAATCCTTTATATTGCGAAATTAATAATCCATTTTTTTCTCGATTCTTATTATGTAAACCGTTAGAGATATTCGCTAAAATAATTGGTGGAAATAAAAAAAATATAAAAAATATCAGATATGAAATACTCATAGGAATTTCTGTTTTGCAATTCTCATGGGTTTAATTCATGAATTCTCTTCTGACAAAGTTTGTGGATAAAGACTAGTAACAATAACTACTGTAAATATTTATGTTATTCAATAAAATACTTTCTATTAGTTAAGTCACACATATCCTTGCGATAGTCTAGTGACCGAACAATTAATTAGGGCACAAGGTGTGGATCTAGTATTTGGAAGAAAAATTGGGAGAATTACAGTTAGCGGAGCCTGGTAGCGAAGGGCTGAATTAAACGGCGATGGAAACTGTTGTGTGATCATCATACGTTCCTCAATACCACCTACAAATTGTCGCCCAAAAAGACCATTCATAGGATGTTATGCTATTTTTTTTTTTTTCAATTTAAGGCGCGTCAACATCTATGGTCATTGGCGCCCGAAGACTTCTCAGCGCACTGGCGGTCTCCAGACTGTGTTCTCTCGTTACAGACTACACTGTAAATCACCGTACAGTGAGCTGTAGAGGCTTCTAGGAAGAAAAAAAATCTAAGGGTAGCACAGCTGGACTCGAATCTGGGGTCCTCCGCGTGAGAGTCCAGTACACTAACCACTTAGCTAATCCCTTCCCTGTTATGCTATTATATTAGTTTTATTTAATCGCACATTTCATTGACGGAATGTGGCTGAAACCTTGAAGAAATCCTGGGATAAAGGAGTGTTAATACAAAAATTATCGAATTAAGAAGCAGGAAGTTTTAATTTCATGTAGGATATCCATACTCTATCTCTAATTTTTTTTCTTCTCATTTGTCGAATTTCAAAGTATCAATTTTCGATGAAAACTTAAATTAAAAAGTCAAGTATGAAATAGTCTT
>JAAEAF010010239.1:0-29597 GCA_011037195.1 Triatoma infestans
GTTTGCCATCTCCATTCCCTTCAATGCCAACATGATGCCAACTGCCCCGGCACCCACCAAAGCACAACTTTGTTCCTCCTGCCTAAGTTATTAAGTTTATCTAGGCATTCCCAGACCATTTTAGAGTTGATAACTGATGCACTCAATGCTCTAATGGCTGCTTGACTATCGGAAAGTATAACAATCTCCTGGTTCCTATATCCAATCTCCTATATGAGGTTAAATTGTACACATCTTCCAATAGCGTATATTTCCGCCTGGAAGATGCTGGGAAATTCACCCATGGGTGCTTGATCCTTGGACCAACCACCCCCGCCCTAGTCCCCTCAAGGATCTTAGACCCATCAGTATACCATTTAATGGCATGTTCCTTAATGCCCATCAAAGCGGATCCTTCGCTCCACCCACTTTGGTGCCCAGCTTCAGAGAGAAATTTTTAATGAAGCTGTATTTCTTAATCATGCCATCTCTAGGGAGGTGCCATGTAAGGTTCCCAAATGATAACCTCTCCCCAACCCCCCGGGCCAGCTCTCCCCCTGCACCACCCTTAGAGATCCTGAGAAGAGCTCCCTTCGCCGCCCTTTCCACCCCGTTTCACTAATACGAGCTTCCGTATTATTTGGGAAAACAATACTTTTAAGGGAATGCTTGCAGTTGTTGGAGATTGAAGATAATGGAGAAATAAGAGTCAAATTGACTTAGGTCCCGCTCCTTCAGGCACCCCATTTATTAATAATAATATTCCGTATATACCGAATGTAAGCAAAGCATCTAATTAATCCTTGATCTGTTATAAACTTTTCGCATAGAGGAAAGCGTAATTCATAGTTCCTACGAAACACCATAAAAAACAGATTATTTTGAAAGCAAACTGTGGGCTATTGACTTACTTTTTTTTTTTATTGAAAAGGCACACTGGGTGGGCGGTCACTGGGCTCTCGCGCATACCCGCCCATATAGAAGCCCCTAACCTTAATGGTGCCCCTAACGCTGAGCGTGATGCCCCGAAACAATGGAAATGCACTTAACATCTAAGCTAATCCTAATCTACAGGTCCCGCCCAGTTCTCAATATTCCTGGGGAGACAAAGAACCTAGCCAATCCCAAACCTATCTCGACTCTAAGCTCGTCATTCAACCATGCACACTCTTACGCCCCTCAGTACTCAATATTCCTGGGGGGGTACGAGAAAACCCTGCATCTAACGTTTCAAACTAGCCTAAAACATGACTAACACATATGAATTGATTGTTTACTCGTTCGATTAATTTTTTAAGAAATTCGCAAAAAACTAAAAACATACAAAGATTATGAAAGAAAGCTGCTATTTCTAGAAGGAGAAATGAAGGATTTTGATCGCAAAATTTCGTGTCGAAATGCTATAATAGCACATTGCGGACCAGTACTTTTTCTTAGTGCACGGCCTATTATCGGAAAGCGTGAGCTGTAGAGACTTTTAGGAAGAAAAAAGAATCTATGGATGGCAGTTCCTCGACACGAAACCGAGATCTCAGCATATGTTTTCAGTAGGTTATCACTAATCTAATCCTCCCATCCCTCAACAACTAGGTCTAATATTTTCTATTAATAATAGCTTATTTCTTTTTTTCTTATTAATTGTTTAAATGATTATGCGATTATAGTTTTAAACCCTGTGAATAAAAATGTCTTCAATCATTCTTCTAGAAATATTGATAAAAAGTTAGTTATGTTCTTGTGCCACACCATATGTTGAAATTTCATTATTGTGCAATAACTAGGTGAAACTTCATCCACCAACTTGCGAACTTATAGAATACATTTTCTAACAACTTTCAAGGTCTATCTTACTTTAGTAAATATGTTATAACAAGAACTTTCAACAATGTGTCGAAATAATTATTAATGGAAGTTCAAACAGTATTTCTTATTCTATATAATATATATTTTATTTTTTTTAATCCCAACATAGAATAAAATTTATGAATGAGCTATGAAGGATGTTAATAATAATTGTGTCACATTTTTAAAGATAAAAGAATTGTCAAAAAAACTCAGAGAATTTCCATATTCAATGTTCATTAATGTGATACTATTCACAAATAATTGTGAGGTTCATGTTCTTTAAGGTTTTTTATTTTCTCTGACTGATATAAAATTGATCAAAACACATGTTTTTGAGGTACGAAAAAAAAGTTTTTGGCGAATGGTCTGTATATGTGATTGTATGTGGACAAAATCGCAGTAAGCTCAAACATGCTACAATCGCGCTTTGACTAAGTTTTCATTGGAAAATCCATCAACCGGAAATGCGATTTTACAGAATCTGTTTTACATTTATTCGCGATATTTTCAAAATAACGGTTCGAATGATTCTCGTTAAACTTCTTATATACTATCTGATAGTCCTCACGCATTGGTCTAGTGGCTAGCGCACTCGCCTTTCGAGCGACATTTTCAGGTTTCAATTTCCATGAGGGCAAAGTCGGTGTTGACCCAGCATCGTGATAAACATTGGGAAGCCACGTTCTTCCTGTATACCGCTTTTCCTCCTGGTACTTTGGGGGATCTTTTTGTTCGGGTTTACCGGTCCCTCGTTGCAAGTAACGGGATCGTTTAACAAGACTGGGATGTCACCACCATGGAAGGACTTTTAGTGTAATGCCCGACCATAGCAGAAGTGCCGAAGCACTCCCCCCCTTTTGACCCATTTAAAGGCAGCTTGAGATACGCTCAACCAGAGCGCAGAGTGATCCCACAACGTGGTCACACTCCACTACCAGAAGCCAGAGAAGGCACTCTCTAGCCCAGTGAACCGCGCACACCCAGCAAATGCGCTTCCAGCAGCGGGCAGGCTTCGGGGTTAACTTTATATCGCGAGTCTCCTCCCGCTCAACTCATGACCTCGGTCATTGGAGTTATTGGTTAAACCACGGCCACTACGAATCCTACCACAATTGCAAGCAATTGGCTCGGAAAGTTGCTTGCGCCCGTAGTTCAGTATTTCAACTCTAATGAGCTAGCGTGATTGATTGCACGCCCGATAGATCTAATGTCCATCTACTGATTGCTGTTCATTGCCTCAAACACAGGGGTTTCAGCAACTCTGCAAGGGGAAAGGATCAGGAAGGGTAGGGGGAGGGAATCCCCAACCTGGAGAGCCAGAGGCTGATTGCACCCCTTAGGGTAGGCGATGGCTTCGCCAAAATGTCCCTAGTTCTTGAAGTAAGAGTAACACAACTAGATTTTACTTTCCACACAAGGACTCATACATATCTTATTAGAAGATACGACTTGTCCAGTGCAGGGTCTCCCTTTTAGTCGCCTCCTACGATAGGCAGGGCATACCGTAGGCCTATTCTAACCCGGTACCTACACGGGGAAGTGGGAAGCTACAGTTAGTAGCGCCCTAGATAGCGAAAGCCGGAACTCAACGGCGTGAGAAGAACTGCATGCTTACCACACGCTCACCTATTCAAATCGCCGCTGACATGCCTTTGCCCTTCATGGGCTGTTGCGTTATAGGGTAGAGTTTATCTGTACACATAAATGCCTATCACATTTATTTGACATACTTTTCCTGGAAAAATGATGGGGGGGCGAGGTTCTGGGAGAGCAATAGCGTTAAGCTTTCCACTAAAGTACCATTTCAGCACAATATGGTTCTGCTATCTCTAAATTATTAATACTAATAGTCCTCACGCGTTGGCCTCTTGGCTGGCGCACACGCCTTTCGTGCGAGAATTCAGGGTTCGATTCCCATGAAGGCAAAGTCAATGATGACCCAGCATCGTGATAAAAAAAATGGGAAGCTATTTTGTAAAAATGGGAAGTATAAAGTATTGCGGCCCTTTTGAAGAATAGGCTGAATAAATGGGCGGAGAAAATAATTGGGGAATACCAGATCGTGTTGAGACAAGGTATGTCTACCACGGACCATATCTCTTCCATGAGAATGATGATGGAAAAAACATATGAATATGACTTTATTCTCCTTCATCTATTTATCGACTTCCAACAGGCTTATGACAGTCTGGAGAAAAAGGAGTTGCTGCTGTGTATGAAGCAGTTTGGCATCCCAGCGGAATTGATCCGGCTCACCGGAATGACATTATCCGGCACAAAAGTTTGTCTGAAGGTGCAAGGTAATACTCGGAACCGTTCCTCTTAAGTAAAGGCTTGCGGCAGGGGGGACCCTCTCTCCCCCTTACTTTTTAATTTAGCTCTAGAAAAGGCCGTAAGATCTATAATGGCACAATCTAAAATAGATTAAGCCAACATTGGGCATACGCAGACGATGTCGTCTTGACAGGGAGAACCAAAGCAGTGCTAGCGGGTTCTTTCCAACAATTTGAAGCGGCCTCGAAGAAAGGGCCTAACAATAAATCAGGCAAAGACGAAGTTTATGATGTTTTCCCGAAGAAACCTGGATAGTTATGAAGCTTCTATATGCGCACCTTACAAGTTTGAGAGGGTGTCATGTTTCAAATATCTGGGAGCCGTTTTAACTGAAAGGAATGAAATGAATGCAGAAATAAAAGTTAGGTTAACGGCAGGCAATAGGTGTTTCTGGGCACTGCAGAAGGTGTTAAGTTGTCGAGAACTATCGAGGAAGGCAAAATTGATCGTCTACAAAAGTATATGAGGCCAGTCAGTGGTGCGTATGCCAGCGAGACGTGCGTGTTAACCAAGGAGGACGAAAGACTGCTTACAGGAACAGGATTAGGAAGAATAGTTAAATAAGAGCGCTGTACCAGAAGCAAGATTTAGAGGGGAAGATTGAGATGGCTAGGGCATATAATAAGAATGGAAGATTCCAGATTCCTCAGGAAAATAATGAATGGGCACCCGGGGGGGGGGGGCGAAAAAAGAGGAAGACGGAGGATTAGGTGGCTGGATGATGTACACAGGGCATCAGAAGTCATGGAGTAAGGACATGAAGAAGGATTGCTTTGGTGAGAGAGGAGTTGGAAGGGGTGATAGAGGAGGCCAAGGTTCTTCGTGAACCGTAGAGCCAAAGGAGAGAGAGAGGTTAATTTTATTTGTAACATTTTTTCGATTAATTGGTTTTGGGAAATCTCTGAATTTACAATTCAATTTTTAAAAAAACTTGAAACTTCTTTCGTTTTTTAAAAGAGAGAAAAGAATATAGTATATAACATTTCCTAGACAGCAGATATAAATCCTCCCTGGACAGCAAAAGACAAATAATATGCATTCTTATATTATAGCCTATTTAGGAGGAGTACGGCATTGAACTGTGGGGTTCAACCAAACGTTCACATTTCCAAAGAATCCATTTCCTTGCAAAATTTGTTCAAACCACCCCACCCGCTAGTTAACGCTCCCCTACTATGTCACCAATCAAACTATTCATACAACAGATCTTAACATTCATTTTTTTCTCACATGTTGCTTAAAACCTATATTATAAACAAATTCCATCTCAACCTATATTCACATTTCCAATCCACTAGTGCAGTACCTATTCTGGCCATACTCCTAGGACGTCTTAAAAGACAGTACCACTCGCGATTTTCTCTCTAACTACGACAGTGGCAGAGGGGTGTTGTTGGAGAGTTACCACCAGAGCTAACTTCTCCATTTTGAGGGGTTTGGGTGTATTTATTATGATCATTGTTACTTATTGCGCTTCTCCGCTGTTTGTAGTATATAAAAAAAATATTAAACATGCAAAATATTAGTTGGCTGGGACCAAAAAAAAAAAATCCCTTTTATCTTTAAAACTTTATTCGACGTTTCGGACACCTTTGGTCCGAAGAAGATCGAGAAGGGGAAAAAAATATCAACTAAATTTGCTCTGTGCAAGTCGATGTCTATATTATCACACTGTTTGACAAAAAAAACATCCTGATGATTGGCGAACGCCCGAAAAACCTGTCGATGACCACAAAAAGAAGCAGACTGTCACGGATAATATCTCTGATACACTGACGGCAAGGGAAAATTTAAAAGTTGGGAATATTTTCAAAATTTTTCTCTTCTCGATCTTCTTTACAAGTATACGTTAGTCCATAACCAAACAATAACCTGCTCTAACATTCAACTCTTTATTCTTCCTCAACAGGTATCGTATCTTTTAATTTTTAATATTTTTTAAACGTTAAAAGTTACGGTTTTTTTTATTATGTAATTTTCTGTATTTTTCTTTTTATTGGTTATGTAGTTAATGAGGAAGGACACCAAAGGTAGTTTTTTTAAATATGAAAAGGTTTTTCTTTGGTCCCAGCCAAATAATATTTTGCTTTTTTGATTAACAACTGTCAATAAAAAGAAACTGTTGTCAGAGACCCTGTGACTACTAGACTTAGATAATCTCAGCATTACCTGACTATTTGAAATAATGGCAATAAAATAAAGTCACGTGTCTCACCTCAGATATTTTTGGTTGAAATCAATTAAACAGAAATGAATGGAAAAGATATTTTCCTTTGCGTAATATAATAATTTCAAAGCAAGGAATTTTCTAGCATTTTTTTCTAAAACTTTCACGATCAAATGTATTAATTATTATTTTTTTTTTTCTAATTTTGTAACTGAATGATTTAAAAAACCTTTAATATAACTTAAAACCTTTAATATAAACTTAATATAATTTGAAAAAAAAAAAAATCTGGTGTGAAACACTAACACAACATTCTCTTACTCCATTTCTCAAAATTCTAATTGACAAATTTTATAGTTTGTGTACCAAATTTAATGAAATTCGTTGAAAACTGAAAAAAAACTGTTCAGTAATAGCGCACTTCCGGTTTACTAATTTTCTTGAAACTCGGAATTTTAGCTATCTATTTATTTCTAATTAATTTTGTTTAGATGATAGAATTCTATAATCAACTATGATAGTACTTTAAAGGAAGCTGTAACCCCAACTCTCCCCTAAAAGTGCCCTTAAATAAATTTTCTCAGAGAAATGTTTTAAATAAATGATGTAGATCTTTGCATGTTTAGTTTATATAAGAATTTTCAAGAAAATCGTTGGAGCTGTTTTTGAGAAAATTGCGAAAATGTGAAAAAAAAATCATTTAGTAAAGTCGTAAAGTAAACGCACATCCGGTTCTCCGATTTTTTTTCCAAACTCGGACTTTCAACAACATATTTAATTCTAATTAACATTATTTAGATGGCAGTATTGTCTAATAAACTGAAATAGCAGTTTAGATGAAAAACTATCCCCACCCCTCTCCCAGAAGTGCCCTTAAATGAATTTCCCCTGGAGAAATATTTTAAATTAAAGTTATAGTTGTTATTATGTTTAGTTGATATACCACGTTTGAAGGAAATCGTTGGAGCCGTTTTTGAGAAAATCGCAAAAACGTTAAAAAACCAACTAGAAAAGTGGCACTTCCGGTTGAGGAATTTTGACAGATGACCCACTGTCGGATTCCATGGTGATAGCTAAACGGAATATCAAGTTCGAACTTTCTACGATTTTTGGTTTTTGAGCTATACTATTCATATATATATACACAGACACTGCGGTGAAAACTCGATATCGAAAATTTGACACGATTACAATATTTCCTCTTACTAGAAGTAAGACAAAGTAAAAAGAAAAAGTCTTATTGTAATTCTTTTCAAATAAATTTATTATAGTATTGGGGTTTTTTAAATTTATCAGTGCATCTTATAATAAATGTAATACCTAATTTCAAACGGATCAAATCGGATTTATCTCTTTACTAACTTTATAACTTTTCCTTCTATTCTTAAAGCTCCAGTTAACCTAATTTTCCAGTTACACGTACTTCCGATTGATTTATTCCCATCTTTTTTTTTTTTTTTTTTTTTTTTGTGATCGGGTTTATAACTGAATTTATTTTTTCCTTGTCCACATCATGGATTTCACCATTCAAATGAGTAGGCCTCTATAAACTGGCTTGACATGTAAAATTGCAATTACAAGGCTGAATTGGCTCCGTATAATAATGTAGGATGTAGAGAAAAGATCACTCTTATTATTTATATCTCTTGATGGCAAAAGAACCTCCCTAGAACCCCCCCCCCAAAAAAAAAACTACAACTTTCCGAGGAAAATGTTTCAAATAAATGTGATAGGAATTCACATGTGCGTAGACAGCACACATCTGCTGTATTTGCGGAAAACTGAGGAAAAAATAATTCATATGATAGTTGCATCATGGGTAGAATAAGCTTTTCAACAACCACAGAAACTGTCCAAAAATTACCCGATAACCTGCAAAAATTATCCCCCCCCCCCAGTATTCCCTCAAATATTACTCCCCAGATCCCCTCTACAAAAAAATTACCCCGACTTTCCACTTATTACCCAGCTATGAGAAAACGTTCGTACGCTTTTTCATGTGAGAAACGTTTGCTTTTCAATATTTATTATTATTATTATTTATGTTATATACTATTTACTAGCTAACCGACCACGCTTCGCTGTGGCTCAGTCTGATTTTTAGGCTTAACCATGCGTGATTTTGATAATTTGTTTCGATGCTTTGGAATACCCTGTCTACTAATTCTTCTTTTGAATGTTTCTTTTTTTATATATATAGACAATATTTATTGTTTAAAATGATGAACATTTCGTACAATAAGGAGTTGGTACATTATAATACGATTTTAATACAAAGAAAACAAAAGTGTCAACTACAAAAATAAAGAAATAGACTTATTAATCGACGCTGCTTAAATTAATAAAGTTCTTACTTTTAAGCTATTTATAAAAAATGCATAAATATTATTTATTTTACTGACATCATTAATATGCAAAAAATCCTCTAATGTATTAACCAAAGCAAGATAGTTCCTCAGATATTTACTTCTTTGGCCAATAAACATTGGGCAGGAAAATAAGAAATGTGCTACCGTGTCCATCTCACCCCTGAAACAAACTGGACAAGGTGCATGGTCCGAGAACACATACTTTCTGCCCTCAATATATAATGATGTCTTCTTTTTATATGCCAAACGTAATTGGGCCACCAGTCTTATTTTTTTTATATTCACATTAAAATATAAATATTCTTGCTTTATTCCAAATGTACAAATATTACGGTAATACAAGTTGTATGTACCATTGCAAACAGAGTCGATATCCTTACTGATTAAATTATTTTCAAAAGAAATTAACAAATCTTTATACCTATTATTAATAATATCAACACTTCTACACTGGTACAAACTTTCCTCTCCTATTATCGTCAAATAGCACCTCAACTCGGAGACCCAATTCAAAGGAATATTTTGATTATCAATTAATTCTAGGAGCCTATTAAAACATATTTTGGGGAGTTTATCATTGGACATACCTAGCAAACTAATCCACCATCCTAACATTTTTTAAAAAATTTTAAGTTGGGTGTGAGACCTACATAACTCTAGCCTTATGTAAGCATTTGGAGTATGAAGAGGTAAATTCAATAATAATTTAAAAAAGTTAATTTGACCTCGTTCAACCTGAGTTAAACTTTGCGAACCCCAAAATTCGGCCATATAAAGTAGATTAGTTTGCGAGATAGCGTCAAACAATGAAACTTTTGAACTCCAGGAATCTGATTTACAGGATTTTAACAAATTTAACACGGAGGAGTTGGCTGCAGTACATTTCGTAAGAAAATAATTACCAGCGTTTGAAAAACGTCCTGATGTCGAAAATGGAACGCCCAAATAAATAAACTTATTGTTTGTTTCAATAATTTTATCATCATAATAAAAATTTTTAATTTTACCAAGCCTGCCCCCTTTATGAAATGGTATTATTGTTTTTTTTGAATTTACCATTAAATCATTCTCTTTACAATAATCCCTGAGCAAGTTCAATTTAAATTGCACATCCCTCCATGAAGATGCCAACAGCACAATGTCGTCAGCATACATCAACATTAATACGTCTTCACTATTGCATATATTAATTCCCTCAGCTTTTCTTTCATGAAAAAAGTCCAATATATTTGATATATATAATGAGAATAATAAGGGATTCAAAACTTCTCCTTGCAATACACCCCTTGTTACCCTAATATCTTTAGAAACTTTTAGGCCATCAGAAATTCTTATTGAGGCGGATACATAGATATTTTTGATTATGCGAACTAATTTAGTACTGACTCCCATCTGATATAGTTTCAACCATAATTTCGAGTGACTAACGGAATCAAACGCACGCTTGAAATCTATAAATATGCCGAATATTTTCCTTCTCTTAAGCCTTAAGTTTATATTAATAACAGAGGACAGTGTAAAAATACAGTCTCTGCATCCCATACCTTTTCTAAATCCCATTTGCTCCCTTGGTAGCAAACCTCTTTCGTCGATCCATCTCATTAGTCTTGTATTTATGAGATTTGTAAATATCTTAATTACTGAATTGCACAAAGCGATTCCGCGATAATTATATGGATCTGACCGATCACCTTTTTTATGCAATAGCATCATTTTGATCGAGGACCAAGCTTTGGGAATTTGCTCATTAAACCAGATTTTATTTAGCATATTCAATAAATAGTGCAACCAAGGGTTGTTCATCATTTTGAAAATCTCATTCGGAATCAGATCAAAACCGGGGGCTTTGTTATTTTTACTATTGTTTATACTCTCTAACAACTCGTCTAAGGTTATATCGCTATCTAAATCTGGATTAAAAGTACTTATAAATAAAGAGTCGTCATAGGGTACAGCCGGTAACATCCGCTGGTAAAAATTCTCCCACTGTTCAATGCTTAGCTTATTATTACAAACTTTCTTCTTACGAAATTTCCTAATTGCTCCCCAGAATTCAGAAGAATTATGTACATTTCTAATTGCTAAAGTTAAATTATCATAATACAATTTCTTAGAACTTTTAATTACTTTATTATACATAGTTTTAGATCCCAGATACCTATTTAGATATTCCGCACTGAAAGAATTTTTATAACAGAGTTTTAAAAACTTATTCATATTCTTTTTTGCCACTTGGCAATCAAAGTTGTACCAGGGTTTTTTTGAACTAAAACTTGTACTACCTAATTTTATTGATTTCAACATTCCACAATCCTTCATAATTAAGTGCATAGATGTAATAAAATTATCATTCAGTTGGCTCACACAATCACTATTGAAGTAAATACCGGAAGAACCCTCCAGCCTCAAAGTGAATTCAGTACTGCTTATAAAATTTCTATTTAATGAAAGGACTGGATCAACGCTGTCTAGTGCCACATTAAGTTGTTCTTCTTTTTCATTATTTATCAGAGTTAATAAACAAATAAAATGATCAGATGTGTGGATATTATTTATAATTTCGAAATCCTGGATAAATGGAATACAATTTGCGGACAACCAAACCATATCAATAATACTACAACCTTGCTTACCCAAAAAAGTGTATTTGGCTGGAAAATCACCTAAGGTTCGCCCATTACTAATAAACATACCAAAAGATTCAAATACATCAACCAACTTTTTGCCTCTGACATCAATATCAATATCCAATGAAGATCTGTTTCCATATAAATTAGAGTTTAAAAACATATCATCATCTGAATTAAAACTATTTAATAAACCAACTTTAGCATTATAATCCCCGCCTATAATTACATTTACATCATTATAATTCATCATTATATTATTTAATTCAATTTCAAGATCATCAATTAAACAGTTATTATCATTGCCGGGCTTCCAATATACCAAACCCACCACATATAATTCAGCATTAATTTTTGAATGTAAAATGTTGCAGAAATTAGATGGGAAGGTGATTTTTCCCGTTTCCGGATTTGTAGGAGAAGTGTCGTTACCTACTTCTAGTAATTGTCTTGAAAATATGGCAGTTGTTGGATCGTTTTGAAGTTGAACTCTCATTATCGTCGTTAAATGAATTTTTTTTACTGTCCTCCAAAGAGTTAAATATTTCAAGCAGGCATGCAATTCATCAGCTCGTGTTGAACGAGGTATCACTTGGAAGCGTTTGGCTGAAGTCACCGGCTAGTAACACCAACCTGATTATTTCGCAAGTCTTTCAATGTATGGCCTAATGTTTCGAATGACTTCTTATAAGCCATTGTACACTCATCCCATACAATGATTTTGCACGCCCGAAGAACGTTTCCCATTCCTGATGATTTAGAAATGTTGCATGTTGGGTTTTCTGTGAAGTGCATGTTTAGTGACAGTTTAAGAGCTGAATGCGCTGTTCTACCTCCTTCCATCAACGCAGCAGCAATACTTGAAGAAGGAACTGCTAAGGCAGTATGGCCGTTTAAACGGATTTTAACTCGGAATTTCTCGTTTCCGTGGGAACTTCGGAATAGAGGTACTTATAAGTAGTTGAGAAAGAGGTTCGAGAGTGAGCCGCCATCGCAACGAGTCTGAGTCTGTCTATTTCTGCCAACCACGCGAAACGCTCGGAGAAGTTCCCGTTTCCGTGGGAACTTTGGAATAAAAAGTATATATAAACACTCTTATATAGAAATGCAATGTTGTGTAGATAATTTCAAGTCAATCCATCGACTACTTTTCGAGTTTTGCGGCCACAAACATACGGATGCTGAATTATTATATATATAGATTTGTTTACGGAAAATTCCCCATACAAACAGAGTCAGGCTAAATTTGATCAATCATTACTATTTACATATTTACAAATATTAAAGCAAAAGCAAAATGAAAAAGATTGAAAAGAAGTAAAAGAATACCTGCTTACAAATAAAATAGAATGCATAAATAAATAGATAGCAGCATGATGTGAAAATAAGCTTCCTCAGAAAAACTGAATTATATAATCATATACTACAGAAATTAAAATGAAGTAATTAGCAAATAAACTTAGAACAATTATAAAAGCAAAAGAAAGAAACTAAAACAAAACATGAAATAAAAATGATGATTATGATTCATGAAAAAATTATATTATTTTGAAATGAAAAAAAAAAATTATATAATTGTAAAGATTATTAAGATGAATAGTTTTATTATTAACTATTATAATTACTAAAATTCTATAATTAAAAAAAAAAATCACTATAATATTGTAATAAATAACTATAATTATGATTATAATTTGGGTTTTGCTGATAGCAATCATTTAATCCTTTCTACAAGAGGCGCAATATCTATATATAAATTAATTTATGTATATTACTCAATTTTAAAATAGTAATTGGCTTGGGTAATGACATTCTAATGAGGCAAAATTACCATTGAAATTACTAAAAAATTGTGTGTTTAATCATTTATGTAGAACGATGTTATTTTAAGGCAATTTGACACGCAAAATCGCTTTTCAATATGAGAAAAGTTCGTTTTTTACCAAATAAGTGCCTCCCTAAAAACGTATTCTACTTTAAAAAAAAAAGTTCAATGAAGTCGCACTCCGGCTGATGGATTTTGTTCCGCAACCTTCATATCAGTTGCGGTGTTAATACCTAAACGCAATATCCAAGTTTGAGCTTCTCCAACTGTTTCAGTTCTTGAGATATATTCTAAACACACAAACGCACACACTTATAGAGAGAGATACATATACATTTTTTTTTACTTTCTCTTACTCCTAGTAAGAGGAAGTATTGTAATCGTGTCAAATTATTTATATTGAGTTTTCACCGGAAATATCCGTTTTGAGGTCCTCTGAGTCCAAAAAAGTGGTTTTTAGCAAATGGTCTGTTTGTGTGCGTGTATGTATGTGAACAGTATAGCTCAAAAACGAAAAATAGTAAAAAGTTCGAACTTGATATTCCGTTTAGTTATCACCATGGGATCAGACAGTGGGTCATCTGTCGAAATTCCTCAACCGGAATTCCACTTTACTAGTTGCTTTTTTTTTACGTTTTTGCAATTTTCTCAAAAATGGCTCCAACGATCTTCTTCAAACTTGTTATATCAACCACACATATTAACAACTACAACTTTTATTTGAAACATTTCTCAGAGAAAATTCATTTAAGGGAACTTCTGAGGGAGGGGTGGGGTTACGGCTTCTTCTAAAGTGCTATTTCAGTTTATTAGACAATTCTGTCATCTAAATAATATTAATTTGAATTAAATGTGTTTTTGAAATTCCAAGCTTGAAAAAATTCGATGACCGAGCGTTTTTTTACTGAAATGTATTTTTCAGTTTTTTAGTATTTTCTCGAAAACGGCTCCAACAATTTTCTTTAAACTATGTGTGTAAACTACACATATAAAGAGCTACAACTTTTATTTGCAACATTTCTCTGGAAAAATTCATTTAAGGGCACTTTTAGTGGTCGGATGGGGCTTCAGCTTCCTCTAAAGTGGTATTATAGTTGATTGTACAATTCTATCAACCAAACAGAATTAATTAGAAATAAATAGATGGCCAAAATTCCAAGTTTTAAGAAATTAGTAAGCCGGAAGTGCGCATTTACTGAACAGTTTTTTTTCAGTTTTCGACGAATTTCGTTATATTTGATACACAAACTATAACCTTTGACAGTTATAATTTTGAGAACAGGAGTAAGAGAAAGTTGTGTGAGTGTTTCACACCAGATTTTTTTTTTTTGTAATCAGTTGATCTCAAAATATGTATTTCCGCTTGGGAACTCAATTTCAAAAATTTGACACGATCGTAATACTTTCTCCTACGAGTAAAAGAAAGTAAAAACGAGGGTGAAAATGTAGATAGGTTTTCGTCATAACTATTAAGGAAGCATTTTTTTTTTTAGATAATAGAATATATATGAATTTTTTTTTATTAGAATTATAATATTTCCTACAAAATATCTTTTTCTACATATATACTTTTCAATAATTAATTAAATAATAAACGATCAATTATTGAAGAATAAATAATAAGGAATGTTACATTTTTGCAATATTCAGTTTAACAGTGTCGATAACTGAGATGTCACCTAACCACTCAGGTGACAGAAGGACAGGTAAGAAGAAGGATTAAGTTAGAGGATTAATGTCTTTTCTACAATATCCCACCAATAGATAGAATCCCCCAGTATATTATCTATCCTAAACAGCTAGATAGATGTAGGTAATCAACGTATTTTATAAGGATAAAAGGTAGTGCTAAACTAAATTATGTCTAAAAGAGAACCAACAGCCTTTAAACAAGATTAGGGACTATACTTGGAAGAAGGTCACATTCTCAAAAAAGAAAGAAAGAAAAAAATCATTAGCGTTGAAACTGTACAATTGAAAATGTAAATATTAGAACAGAAACAGGAATTAAACCGGGTGTGAAAAATTTAAAAGATTTTATAGTAATTAGTACAATTTTAATAAGCGAATTTTCTTTAGAATTGGAATGTTTACTAAAGTATGGTTGGACCTAACTTAATATACAAATCAAAGCATTATATGTCTGAACGGTTACCTGAAGTTATAACGCAGCGCTCTCTACCTCAGCAACTTTCCAAATCTTCTAACAGCAGATTAAATATAGTTGGACTCACAAGTCCCCCCAAGAACACCTTTAAAATCAATATTACCGAAAAACAAAATTCAAAAATAAAAGTGAATGTTTTATATTAACTGTGCTGAAAGTATTTATTTTAAGTTAACAAAAATTCTAGTACGAAACGTACACACGGACTCTCTCTTATGCAAATTAATACAATTTTAATCAAAAAAATTTTCTTTAAAATTGCAATTTTAAAATATTTAGTTGGGCTGGCCATAAAAATATTGGTGGGGATTTTATTTGTATACCTGAGCAGTTTTTGTGAAGCAATCTATCTGTCAAAACCAAAAAAAAACTCGTTCAAATTTAAATTGAAATTAACAGCCACACCTCCAATAACCCTATAAATAATTTTTTTTTTCAAATTTTTTTTTTTTTAATCTTTATTCAGTTACAATCAGCGCGATAGCACTATAAGTACCAATTATACAAAGAACATACATACAAAATGAGTGGAGAAGCTACCCAATGGTAACACTCCAAAACTATACAAAATCACTATTGATTCTCTTCACTTGAGAGGAGATCACGAGGCAATTGTCTTTTAAGACGTCTAGGAGGGTTATTAGGAAGTGTTCGAGAATTAAAGGGTTTTGTGTGAGTCTGTTAGATTAATATGGAATTTCCTGTAACGGGTTTGGGCGGCTTGAGCAATGAACGGTATATTAAGATCAGTAAGTATGGTTCAGTGGAGACGTAAAAAGGAGCGTTTACAATGTTACGGAGGATTCCGGATTGTAGGGATTGGAGTCTTTGGAGATTTGAGGGGTTGGTTGAACCCCATAGTTCTATTCTGTACGCCCAGATAGGCTTTAAAATACATGTATAATTTAGTCTTTTGTTGTCTAGAGAGCTTAGATTTGTTGTCCAGAGTCTTTTAAGTTGTCGAAAGCATCTGTTTAGTTCTATTCTTCTAAGTCGTGTATGAGGATTCCATGTAACTCTTCGGTCTAAGTAAAGCCCAAGATAGCGAGCAACGTTGACCACCGGTAAGGGAATTAAGTTGTAGTAGACTGGGGGAAGAGTAATGCGACGAAGAGTGAAGGTAATTTTTTGGGACTTATTTTCATTAAGTTTAATGATCCATTTTTTGAACCAGTTTTCTAGGGAGGAGAGGTGTGTTTGTAGATTTCTATGGGCTGTTACGGGATCATTATTGGAAGACAGGATAGCAGTATCATCTGCATAGGTGAGAAGGACGGTATCAGGATGTGTTGGGATGTCTGCAGTGTATACTGATAAAAAATAGGACCTAGAATGCTGCAGCTTCGGTATGATTGAAAGGAGAGAAAGATGATCCGATTTACACTTGAAAATACCTATCGGATAAGTAAGACTTTAGGATAAGATTATAAGTGGCTGGAAGGATGTCCTTAAGTTTCCAGAGCAGCCCGGGGTGCCATACTCGATCGAAGGCCTGCTTCACATCGAGGAAAGCCCCTGAACAGCACTCCTTCTTCTCAAGGAAGGGTGGAATGGTGTCAACAACGCGGTGAGTTTGTTGTATGGTAGAATGGTGGCGTCTAAATCCAAACTGATGGTCTGGGATAACATTGGAAACTTTAAGGATTTGTAGAATATGTTTAAGGATGAGTTTTTCAAATATTTTGGCCAGGACAGAGAGTAAGCTAATGGGACGGTAGGATAAGGGGAGGTGTTATGTTTTTGGGCTTTAGAATGGGACAAATAATAGAGAATTTCCAAAGAATAGGGAAATAGGTGGTTCGGAGAAATCGCGTTGTATATGGAAGTGAGGAAGACCACTGCTTTTTTAGGAAGTTTTCGAAGAATGGTTGGGATTATGTGATCATATCCGGGAATTTTCTTTGGGGAGGGACGTTTTATAGCATACTGAACAACTGAAGGAGAAAATGGCTTAGGTGGGAGGGAGAGAGGAAGGGGGGCCCAGGTCTTCTAGGTGAGATTCTTGGCACTGGGAGTCAACCATATCAGAGTAAGGAGTGAAAAAAGTGGATAGGTAAGAGGCAAACAGGGAAGCTTTATCCTCGTCGGATGCAGCCCATGAGGCGTCTTTCAGAAAAATGTGTGAAATAAAAATGATACCTTTCTTATCTATGCAGCAAGCATTCCATGTTTAAAGAAAATCGTTATAATCGTTTTCGAGGAAAATTCCATTAAAAACTCAAAAACCTAATCTGTAACTACCGGTTAAACGATTTTCTTCAACTTTGGAATCCTAGCAAATATGGAATCTTCTAATATTTATTAATATTATACCGAAGTGGTACTTTAGGAGAAAGCATAGCACTATTGTTCCCCCCGGAACCCCCCAAAATACTGTTTTCCCTGGAAAATTGTTTTAAATAAAAGTAATAGATGCGATATATTTATATATATATATATGGTATATGAAATTTAAAGAAAACCATTGGAGCAGCTTTCGAGAAATTACGAAAAATTAAAAAAAAAAAAAAAAACATTCAATAAAGCCGTTCTTTCGGTTGATGGGGTTCTGTCAAAATCTCTGTGTCTACGCGGTGTTAGTGCCTAAATAAATATTATTGAATTTTGGATGAGTTCGCAATGATGAAAAATCTGGAATTTTATCCGTCGTAACATGCATAGAATAAAACTATAGGAGAGATGACGCACATTTTTAAAGTTATGCCCTGCATTAAAATTTAGGCGATAATATTAAAGTGGTAATTCTTATGAAACATATATCAACTACTATTATCTACAAAAAAAAAAAATGTTATTTTTCAAAATAAAGACATTATCATTTATTCCAGAAACAAAATACAAATACACTACATTTGGCCGTCTCTCCTACTATGGCAGGATAGATGACGCACCATAGAGGTAGGAGACTTCTCCTCTTGAAAAAAATATGGCTGATCGACAAGAAACTTGGTCAACACTATGTCTACGAGACCAACTATAACGACAGCGTGGAAATCTTTCATTTCAATTGCAATTAATATAGTGTATAAAAATTTAGTAAGCGTTATAAAAATTCAGGCATTCACCAGATGTAGCTGAAGCGTATAAATGTAATGTAGAACATAGAAGAAAATACAAAATAACTGAAGAATTTTGAAATACGTTCGCTTTTGATCTTTCTTCCCAAGCGACTAACTTGCATGACGCCACGTGGTGGCAAACAAGAGTAGTAAAGAAGCCTGCGTCTTCTCACCTAGCTTTACCATATTCTTTTTATTCCTGACCAGTTTCGGATTTACATCCATCGTTAGAGCAAATTGAAGATGATTTGCAAATGTATTCGTTTTTATTTATCATGTTTATTTTTAAAATGATATTCATTTATGTTGAAATGCCCCACCACGACATCTCTCTCAATATATTCTTAATGTAATTTCAACATAAATGAATATCATTTTAAAAATAAGCATGATAAATAAAAACGAATTCAATTTGATTTCCTCTATTATTTATTTTAATATCATCTCCAATTTGCCGTTTGCTGCCAACCTTCTTACATGTCAATTTACTTACTTATTATCTCGCATTAATCTTGTTTGGATTTCACATTTATTTATTACTTGTACAAGCTTTTGACTACGCATAAACTTTGCATTGCCTTGCTTCAAACTTGATCTTCTTATCGGTGCAGTATACTCCTGAAATTTTTTATCGCCCCGCTTAATAAAAATGACTTGGTAAAACACTGAGCATACTTAATACCACTATTAAAATTTAGTTATAATATCTTTCAAAACATGCTATTATAGTATTATATACTATTTTCTAATTTCTTATCGTAATTTATAATAATTCCATTTTGTCATTAAACACACACACATTGTAACATAACCTTATAAGCTCCCCACATACAAATATACAACCAACAAGCCGATAAGTGTGAGTGTAACAGAAACATTGCGTTGACGTTAACTTACGTTGACACGAACTTGCAGAATTTGCTCTGATGATGTCCGAAATCCGAAACCAGTCCGGAACAAAAGAATAAATATTAGTTTGATCCTCCTGCAACTTTTCATTTTTGAAATATTCTGCTAAAACACACACACACACACACACACATACACACACACACACACTAGTATATATCGCTAGAAACATTTTTTTCGTATTCTGCGGACAGCAAAACATATACTTCCGATTGATACTTCCACTTATAGGAAATTTAAAATAAAAATTTAAAAAAAACCCTCACTACAATCACTCGGAGGATTCAAAATCTCTGTATTTTGTATGTATTGGTAAAAACCCGATTATGGAAATTTGGCCCTATCGCAATATTTAAAGTTTAAGAGAAAATGAGAAAATGAACTTAATAATTTTTTTTACTATTAAAAGAATTTATTGAGGGAAGGGATTAGCTCAGTGGTAGCGCGCTGGACTAGCAACGCGGAGATCACTGGTTCGAATCCAGCCGGGCTGCCCTTAGATTTTCTCTTTCTAGGAGCCCCTACAGCTCACTGTCCGGTGATAGACAGTGTTGTCTGTAACGGGAGAACACTGTCCGGAGGCCGGTAGTGCACTGAGAAGGCTTCGGGCGCAAATGACCACAGATGTTGAGACGCCTTAAATTAAAAAAAAAAAATTATTAATGATTTCATAATTATGGTAATTATGTAAAGGTAGGTGATAATAACCATAGAAATCGATGCCTTCACATAAATAAAATATACTTTATATTGTTATCGATATAATATAAATATATCATAATAATAATAATAATAATAAACTTTGTTTCTTAACTGACATATAGCCTTAAGAACACTGAGTGAATGTCTTTACAGAAATTTCTGTTCATACATTTTATTCAACAGTACAACATTAACATCTACATAACGAAGACCACAAAAAGAATTTGGCTATCACGGAAAATATCTCTAATGCTCTGAAACATTAACAGCATCTAAACATTACCAAGAGCTAAGCAAACTTGAGATAGATAAATGCTGATAATATTAGAAGTAGTTACAAAAAATAAAAGTTATTATTTACATAATAATGCATTAAAAAAGACTTTAAACTTTAAAGTTATAATTAAGATAAATAAAACTATAAAAGGAAAGAAAGTTATTCAAGCAAAAACATATTACATAAATAGAAATACAACAAAAAGGAAATAAAAAACAAATTAAGTTAATGACTTTTGGCCATTATTTTTTTTTTTTGAAAAAGAAAACCAATTGTTTTCATTGGTCCTAATTAGTTGAGGATAAATATAGGGCAGTAATGTAATTGGGCACGAGGGAGATGTTAGGTCCAAGAAATTGTTGATATTAGGTCCAAAGGAGATGATGTTCTAGGTCTTCATTTTCGTGGAGATCGTATAGAATACTTGTTCGCATACAATCAATAATTAGCCTTGTTGAACGGGTTCTAACATCTATCAGAGTATTTCTTCCTAACCTCAGTTGGCAGATCATACGACTCGTGGCAAAGCATAACTTCTGCTTTAAATAAAGTTTATAAGGATACTGTATGGAGTAAATCTTGCTAAAAAGAAGTTGAGGAGAGTAGGGGTGTTCTTTGTTACCAAGTCTAACAATTTATTCTGTCCCCTGCAGTACTGTATCCAGATTTGGGTCATCAAAGAGGTAGTCGTAATTTTATTGTCGTACTATATTCTAATATAAATATTATATTTTATCGATATATAAAAATGTTATCTCTAATATAACTTACGTTGTGATTAATAATAAGTTTTAATAGTGTTTTTAGGGCGCTAATAGCCAAAGCAGTCGATGCGCCAAAAAAGAAAAAGGGTAATTTATTTGGCTGAATCAACTCAGAAACATTACTTTCATGGAGCATGTACACACAGAACCAAATTTTAATACCAAAATTCACTGAATTATAGGAATGGTCAATTGCTTTTTTTTATTGGCCGGTTAAAATATGTTACTAATTCAAACAAAATTACAAAGCAGGCAGGGAAGGCTCTTAGAGGCTCCACCCACAAAGTTAGCTCTTTTTAATGTATAAAGGAATAAACTTTAATTTTATAATTAAAATTGAAGTTTATTGTTTTATAATTACAAAATATTAGCAAACATTTCTAAATTAAAATATATTTCATTATATCTCGTAACTTTATTATTCAATTAAAACTTTGTAATTTTAGAAATTAAACAAACAAACAACTTACTTTTAAAATTAAAAGAAACAAAATCGTTATTTATTTGTAAAAAAAAAAAAAATAATAATAATAACTAATTAATTAAAATGCTTTGAATTTAATTTAAAATTTTTCATCACAAACAAAATTTATATTTTCATGATCAGTAGTGGATCATGATGATCATGAGATTTTTCGAATACAAATTTTCCCGTCCAGAGCGCTATCATTTAGACATTATAATATTTCATCAAGGTACAAAAAATTTGTTCTCTAGAACACAGACACCTCATTCTGATTTCCTGAATAATAGTTGGTACATTAAGATGATTGGAAATGTCGTTGGTGAAACACTAATATTGTTAGTTACTACGCTATACTAACAATATGTATGAATTAATTAGTGAAGAGAAAGAGTATATAGTGATTAACAAGCGAAGAGTTGATGATGTTGGCTAATGATGAGAATGGTAGCTTAAAGGGCATTGTGGCTAATTACAACTAGTGCTGGATCTAACAGTTGATTAACTAGTGTGTGATTGGCTAGCTTGCGTGAAAGCTTTCTAGTCTGTAAAAGTGCTTTTGACAAAGAGCAATGAGTATAAAATTAATTCCTTCCTGAAAGTTTTGGCTTCATAATATATCACTTTGAACTTTGTACACAGACATCTCATCTCGATATTACTTAGTTAAGCACATGAAAAGCTGTTAGACTTCTGGCTGTTCTTGACTTCTTGAATCCATTATACGTAAGCACTTCTGAATTCTTTGAACATAGAATTTAGATTGATGGATAAGATTTTTTTCATAACTTGAAGATTCGTCTGTTCGTAGTGAAGTGGATGTGTCACTATGAAAAATGGGCTTGCTCTCTTTAAGCTTGTCAGCGTAGTGCTCCGCCTGTAAGCTTGTTGAGTGTCGAATTTCATCTACAGTAAACAGTTTATATCATTACATTTTACAAAAAATTGTCAAAGTCTAAATTGAATCAAATTATTTCTTTAAAAATCTAAGTTGGTTTAATGCTCATTTTTACATACCCTTTCTTCTCTCTGCTAATGCTACAGTTTAAATTCAACACCTTGTGTTGTACGAAAACTCACTCTTACGGTTGAAACGCCGTATTTAGTAATTTAAAGAGTATTCTAGACAGCCGGAAGTCTACCTTAAAGAGTAGATTAGAGAAGTTAGAGAAAGTAAACAAAAAAAAAATACGTAAAATAACCTTATGTGTATATAACCAAAATCTAGGAGAAATAACAAAAATATAACCTCAGCATAAATGAGATGTAAAACGACAAATTTTTTATCACAAGCACTTGGAGATCTCCTTATTTGGGTTATTACTTTGAACAATCTGGAAAACAAAGAAGGGATTAGCTCAGTGGTTAGCGCACTGGACTTTTACGCCAAAGTCTTGGGTTCGAGTCCAGCTGTGCTGCCCTTAGATTTTCTCTACCTAGAAGCCTCTAAAGATCACTGTCTGGTGGTGATACGTCCCCCATACCTGTGTAAGTAGCATACCAAGTTAAAAAAAAATTTCTTGTAATTGTTTTGGAGAGAATATACCAAAAATAATCTGCTGTGGAACATCCATACCACTTTCTCTTATTCCTTGGAGCGCACCCATAACATTAAACCATTTCTATTTATTTGAAATTCTTCTTTCTTTCTTTACCCGGCGCTACAGTTTGATATGAACTTTGGCCTCCCGAACAATCCTGTTCCACGTGCCCCGATCTAACGCCTTCGTCTGCCATGCAGTCACTCCAAGTCTGATTAGGTCCTGCTCCACATCTCTCCACCACCTCTTCCTGGGATGCCTTCTTCTTCTCTTTCCATCAAACTCCTGTTTTATTATTTTTCTTGTCATCAGTCCCTCTGGTAATCTCTCTATATGCCCAAGCCAGCATATTCATCTCGACTTGACAAACCTAACTATATTCTCATGCCCCCAGGAATTCATCAAGTTCTCTATTCATCCTAACTCGCCATTTACCGTGTAAACAAACTGGACCAAATATGCGTCTGAGTATTTTTTTTTCAAAGACATGTTAGCTGGTGTGAAACTTTCAGTGTCCATGTTTCGGCTCCATAGCACACTATCGGCCTAATCAGCGATTTATACATTTTAAGTTTGGTTTGTCTAGTTAACAGTCTTGATTTCAAAAGTTTTTGCAGGCCAATGTAAGCTCTATTTCCCGCTATGATTCTACTTCTGATCTCCTCGCTTCCCTTGTTTACGCGGTGTAATACTACTCCAAGGTACGTGAAACGATCAACAGCTTCAAAGCAATAGTTGCCTACAACCATGTTACATATCGTCTTCTTCTTGAGTCAGAAGGGGATATCACCGTGTATTTAGTTTTAATTTCATTAATTTCTAGGCCAATCTTTTTACTTTCCTGTCTAATTCGAGATTTTAGGACATTTTCGCTTCTGCTTAATATGAGTATATCATCTGCATATCCCACAATTTGCGAGGGTACCATGTGGGACAATTCTACCAATAGCTTTATGGAGTACCAAGTTAAAGAGGATAGCTGATAGAGCATCTCCTTACCTCACACCGGCATTAAACATAATCTTACGGCTGGTCTGATTACCTACGAGGACACTAGCTTCTGTTTGGATCATAGTCATTTTCATTAAGTTTATTAACTTAAATGGAACTTTAAATTCTTCTAGGGCTTGGAAAAGTTGAGATCTAATGACACGATCAAAGGCCTGCTAATAGTCAACGAAGAGCATGTGGACATTCATATTGCGCTCGTAGCACTTCTCTAATATTTGTTTTACCACAAATATTTGGTCGGAGGTTCCTCTATTGGGCCGAAACCCTCATTGATAGTCATATTTATTAGAAATTAAACGCTACAATTTCTGTAAAACTATATAAAATTTTCTATTTTTTTTCTTAAACAAGCAAAATATTAGTTAGCTAGGGGCCAAAGAAAAATACTTTTTATCTTTAAAAGTTTATTAGACGTTTCGAACACTTACCTTAACAGTTCCTGAGGAAGGACACCAAAGGTTAATATTTTGCTTGTTTGATTAACAACGGCCAAACATAAACTATTGTTTATATTCTTCTTTTCTTTCCCATAATGATTCAAATACATTTGATAAGTTTATAAGTGATAAGTGATAAGTTTAAATCTGTTTAGTTAGCATTCCAAATACAAAAGAAATCGTAACAGTAGTTTTGAAAGAAATGCCAATAAACTAAAAAAAAATATTCTGTGAATCGCACCTCTGATTAAACGTAATCTCTTCATATTTGGATTTACACCAATGATTTTAATGTATATTGAGGTTATACATGTGATAATAGTATAAATTAAACAGAAGTGGTACTTTAGAGGAAAGCCCAAGAAATTCCCAAAAGCCATTTTCCAAGGAAAAAAATATTTCAAATAAAAGTTATAGACAAATTATTTATATAGATAGAAAATACAAAGTTTAAAGAAAATCGTTGGAACAGTTTTCAAGAAAAATCAAGAAAAAAGAACCATTCAATAATGTCACACTTTCGGTTGATGGATTTTGTCCGAAATCTTCGTGTCTGATCATCTCGGTGTCACGGTGGAGATACCTAAATGCAATACTACGTGTGAGCTTATTGGGATTTATTACGTTTTTTGAGATATTTTGTTTACATTTTCTCACACTAACTCTCTCACATAACACACACACACACACACACACACACACACACACACACACCACATACAGATCATTTCCACATAGTCCGCTAGGTATACAATTAAAATCACCACCACAATTTTTATAGCCCGGCCAACTAAACAAAATCAAAATGTCTTGATTAAATTGTATTAATTATATTAAAAGGATAATTGTGTGAGTGTTTCACACCATATTTTCTTATATATTATTTGCTTTGATGTTATATAATATAATGGGGTTGTTGAAGTAGAGAAATGGTCTGGTTAGAATAAATTAACAGAATATGGTTTACACGGTATAATATGATAAGTGACACTGACTGCCTGGTCTTTACACTTGAAATGATAAGAGTATGGCAGAGTGGGAAAATGACACGTAGTGATTGGGTGTATGAACTGTTGTTTGTTCTGTCTCCCGTCGCTGTATTTAATATAATGGTGTTGTTGTAGGAGAGAAATAGTCTGGTTAGAATGAATTAACAGAATATGGTTTACACTGTGTAATATGATAAGTGACACTGACTGCCTGGACTTTACACTTGAAATAATGGAGTATGGTTGAGTGGTAAAGGGTAATGACACGTAGTGACTAGGTGTATGAAGTCATTAGTATAAACTGTTGTTTGTTCTGACTCCCTTCGCTGTATTTATGTGGTTTCTCCCACTCTAGTCCGAGAGAGTGGTCCTATCATTTTGTCTCTCTATTACATATATATAATTACATATATATAACAACTCCTGTGGACCAGCTTTTAGCCATGCAATCCCTAGTATAATCTCTGTATTATGTGCTAATTGTATTGCTTTTATTTATTATAAATTATAAGTTTATTATTATTATTATTATTATTATTATTTAAGCCTTAAAAATTAATAATTGAGCTAGAGAACTTCAAACTAATTAATAATACCAAACTTAAATTAACTTATGTGATCCGGTTGTAAAAGGTCTATGAGTCGGTGGTATATATGGTACATTCTTAAACACTCGTCCTAGTCGAAATTAATTTTACGCCCTATAGCAATATATATATTTAATTACTCGAAATATTATTAAATTATATCGCTTTTATGACTAGAGAAAATGTTTTATTCAAATTTTATTATAACATGATCAATTTTGTATACGATTTCTCTTTATTCTCTGCTTCACATATTTATATCGAATACAGATTCCACAAGATCAATAATTTATTTACAAACGAATTCTCTCTTTAAATAACTTTTATTTTATTTTTTTAATTTAAAGCAACATGTATGATCGGTAATCTATTGACAATATTATCCATCACTGTACAGTGAGCTATGGAGGCTTCTAGGAAGAAAACTATCTAAGGGGCATCACTGGGACTCGAACTAATCGGGTACCTCGCCTGAATGTCCAACGCGATACTTTCAATTTAAATTTGTTTAATCCTAAATTTATTTTGAAAATTTGTCAACTTTGGCATGCTTTACTTGAAAACTTTTCTAGCATGGCTAATGAGTTATTGACTATGGTCAATATAGAAAGATAGATTGAGTTTGGAGATATATATATATACATATATACATCGTAGTAATTTGAAGATATTGCTACCAATAAATGAGATGGACTGAAAGTTACTTTGATGACAGGTGTTATTGAGGAAGTCAGTGTAATTTCCCGTCTAATTAATAATCCCATCTCATACGTTCATATTCAAAGTTTAGTTAAGAGTATATTTTGTTTTCATATGAGGAAAATTTTCATGATTGATTAGGGGTATTCATCAGTAAGTGTGTTAATTTCGAAATATACTTTTCATTTAGTAAGTGCTTTAGATCAATGATTACACATTAAATGGATCAATAATTAAATTAATTCAGAATAATAATAATAATAATAATAATAATAATAATCTAGTTTTTAATTACAATTAACTCATCATCTTCGACTTTCTAAATACCCTAGTAGTTTTAATAATAGCAGGATATGGCTCATTATTAAATGAAATTCACATACGTACTACTAACACTGAACTCATAATATTATATTTTAACGTAACTGGAGAGAAGAAAGAGTAACTATAGAGAGAATAGGGGATATAGAGTACATGGATTCACTCAGCCAATTTTGCAAGCTTGAAGAGTTATGACTTTCTGTCATATAAAGAGACTTTCGACAGAGTACGGAGTTAAAGACTTCTTAGCAGCTGCTATTTGATAGAACTCTGGGAGGTATACGTATTTTAAACTCCTCGATAATTTTAGTATGACCTTGAATGCCGCTTCTTTGCTGACTGTTTATTATAATTATATAATATAATTATTACTAGTATAATAGGATCCGAAGAGAGAGATCCAAAGCAGAGAAAGATCTGACCTAGTTTAGACTCTCCGCCAGACTAGAGTGGGGGAAATTGTTTAAATACAGCTATGTCAGCCACAGGAGGGAGTCTACTGACAGTCTTGCAGCAGAATTCATACAGCAGTCACAATGCGTCATCAACCATTCTCTTTACCTCTCACTACCATTTTATTATATTTTAGTGTTAAGTCCAGGCAGTTTCTGCTACTTTTCTTTATATATTGTTCAGCTTTATTTCTAGTTTATTTATCTATCTAACCAAAATTCTCTACTTCTCAAACACATTATACTAGATATTTAGTTGTCTTCAAGAAACACGAATGGGGGCATCTAAAATTTATACTAACTACTTTTTTGAGAAAATCATTACACCTTTCCTCCGAAACCTCTCTCAAGTGAAATTCTCGGAAAATTAATACAAACAAAAGTGATAGGTCACTGTAAGTATCGTTAGTATAATAAGGGATACATGGACATAATAAAAAGGGCCAATGCTTGACAGACGGCGATTTGAATAGGGGGCCGTGTGGTAAGCACGCCGCTATTCCCATGTCGTTTAGTTCTGGCATTCGCTACCTAGGGCGCTACTAACTGTAGCTTCCCACTTCCCCGCGTAGGTCCCGGGGTAGAATAGGCCTACAGTATGCCCTGCATATCGTAGGAGGCGACTAAAACGGAGACCCTGCACTGGACAAGTCTTATCTTCTAATAAGATATGTAGAGTCCTTGTGTGGAAAGTAAAAATCTAGTTGTGTCACTCTTACTTCAACAACTAGAGACATTTTGGCGTAGGCTTGTGGCGAAGCCATCTCCCACCCTGCGGGATGCAATCAGCCTCTGGCTCTCCAGGTTGGGGATTCTCTCCCCCAACCCATCCTGATCCTTTCCCCTTGCAGGGTTGCCTGCAAGTTACCTGGGTTACTGAAACCTCTGTGCTTGAGGCAATGGACAGGAATCAGTAGATAGACATTAGATCCATCGGGCGTGCGTTCAGTCACGCTAGCTCGTTTGAGTTGAAATACTGAACTACGGGCGCAAGCTACTTTCCGAGCCAATTGCTTGCAATTGAGGTAGGATTCTTACTGGCCGTGGTTTAGCCAATAACTCCAATGACTGAGATCATGAGTTGAGCGGGAGGAGACTCGCAATATAAACTTAACCCTGGAGCCAGTCCGCTGCTGGAAGCGTATTTGCTGGGTGTGCGCGGTTCACCAGAGCCTGCTAGAGAGTGCCTTCTCTACCTTCTGGTAGTAGAGTGTGACGACGCTGAGCGTATCTCAACCAGCCCTTAAATGCGTCAAGCGGGGGGAGTGCTTCGGCACTTCTGCTATGGTCGGGCATTGCACTAAAAGTTATTCCATGGTGGTGACATCCTCTTCTTGTTAAACGATCCCGTTGCTTGCAACGAGGGACCGGTAAACCCGAACAAAAAGATCCCCCGAAGTACCAGGAGGAAAAGCGGTGTACAGGAAGAACGTGGCTTCCAACTTTTTATCACGATGCTGGGTCAACACCGACTTTGCCCTCATGGAAATTGAACCCTGAATTGTCGCTCGAAAGGCGAGTGCGCTAGCCACTAGACCAATGCGTGAGGACTACCAGATAGTATATAAGAAGTTTAACGAGAATCATTCGAACAGTTATTTTGAAAATATCGCGAATAAATGTAAAAAAGATTCAGTAAAATCGCATTTCCGGTTGATGGATTTTCCAAGAAAACTTAGTCAGAGCTCTCCTGTCCCTTAGTAGGACGGGTCTGAGGACCCTGATAGGGATAGTGACTGGACACACTTGGGTGTCCAGCCACTTGTTTAATATAGGGAGGACGTCTAGTCCCATTTGTCAGAACTCTGACGACGGAGTCAGGGAAACGGTGTACCACTACCTTTGTCAGTGTCCCCATTTCGCTGGAACTAGGTTTCGTGTTTTTGGGAGGGCATCACTCTCGCAGGATTGTCTGCGCGAGCTGGAGTTTCGGGATATCTTGGGATACTGTAGATTAACCGGTAAGCTACCGGAGGAGATTCATTAAGGGGATAGGGGGGTCTCGGGGGGATAAAGGCCACATAGGTTTAGGTCCCGCGCCATTAGGCACCCGAATTACAATAATAATAATAA
>JAAEAF010010240.1:0-31990 GCA_011037195.1 Triatoma infestans
CAGGTCCGGGGACAGAATAGGCCTGCTCCAGTCCAGGATGTCGTAAGAGGCGACTAAAGGACAACGCAGGGACGGCTGGCTTACAGCCGTATGGGCATAGCAAACCCACGGAACCCAAGCTCAGTACCACGCCACATAACACATTCACACTCACACACACACATACACACACACACACACACTACACACACTCATGCACGCATTCACACAAATGCACACACCCCTAAATCTCGGTTCCCGAGCCGGGAGGTTTTTGGGCGGGGGTATCGGCCCATGTATCGGTCCCACTGAGTACCAGGCCGATCTCAGTGAGTAAGCAGGCCTTCTTTCCGGTAAGGGCGCACTGTCGGAGAGTGACCTATAGAACGTCCCAAATCGTGGGAACTATATGGAACCTACTTTTAAAACAAATTCAACAGGCTTAGTTAAGAATGGAGAGCAATCTTCATCCAAAAAAAAATAAATTTAAAAAATTAGAACAAACGCAAGAATTAGCTGGCAATAAATCAAGCCAGCAATATTTCATTATGACTTGTCTAGAGGAAGGAAAATCTTTTGAGCCATATTGGCCTTATAAGATGTTTGATTTTTAAAAAAACACATGTCCGGGAACGAAAACAAAAAAATTGAGAAATGGTTCCCTTCTGATTGAGACGAGAGCTAGTGATAAAGCTAAATCACTACTTGAGCTAGAATCATTTGAAGATATGAAAATTAAGGTTGAGCTACATAAAACACTCAACTATTCTAAGGGAGTAGTAACAAGCTATGATCTAATCCATTGTAGTGAAGAAGAGATCTTGAATGAATCTAGATCACAGGGTGTTGTCGAGGTTAAGCGCCTTTATAAAAGACAATTTGGGGAGAGTAAGCCTACTCCAGCGCTTATCCTAACATTCGAAGGTTCACAACCACCTGAACAAATTACTGCCGGATTTCTATCACTGCCCGTGAGGCATTACATTCCAAGTCCTTTAAGGTGCTTCAAATGTTGGTCACTGGGCCACATAGCGGGTAACTGCATCATTGGTGATCGTTGCAAGCTATGCTCTGCGCCAATTCACCAGAATGAATGTGTTACTCCGGCATTATGCATAAATTGCAATGGCTGTCACTCCTCAGTGTCAGTAGATTGTATAAAGTACAAAAAAGAAAAAAGAGCTCAAGAAATTAAGGTTAAGGAATGTATAAGTTATAGAGAAGCATTAAGGAAAGTGAATGCCGAAACTAATAGACCTATATCTTACGCGCAGTGTGTCTCTGAAACACCAGCCGATAAGAAAAATCTGGAAGATCTAGTTACACGCCTTACTGCAGTGGTAGAAACTCTGGTTAAAAGCGTGGGCAAAATAGAAGAAAATTATGATAGAATTATTAAGATTCTAGAAATAGAAAGCAAAGAGAAAGAAGAAGAGATAAAAAGTAAAGAGAAAAGAGAAGAAGTTGAAAGGAAAAGTGATAGTGACCAAAAAAAAGAGATGGAGGTAGTCATGGAAGATCCCGTGAAACCAGCCATCTCTTCTAAAAAACGACCCCAAACTCCGATTTCTCCAACCTCAAAAGCTGTCTGCACTGCCTCACCACCCAGGAAAATACTGGGAGGAGTGGGCAAAAAAGTAGGACAGAAAACAGAGACCAAGAGAGAAATAGGAAGCAATGCTTCCTCAAACTCTTCTTTGGTAAGTGGTGAGGATAAGGATCTGGATCCCATGGATTTAGCAACCTTAGAGAAATATGTTTACAACCTTCGAAAAAAAGGAAGGGAGAAAAAGTTAATTACAAAATAAATAAAAAATTATTTATATTTCAATCTAAAATGATTTTGCAGTGGAATATTCGTGGTTTTTATAAAAATCTAGAAGACCTTAAACTATTGATAGGTAGATATAAGCCCAAAATTATTTGTCTACAGGAGACAAACTTCCGGGATACGGATGTCCCTCAACTTACGGGATACAACTCTTTCGGAGGGACTTTTTGTTAGGCAACCGAGCTTGTGGTGGCGTGGCAATCTTCGTAAGAAACGATGTATATTGCGATAAAGTTACCAGCGTTACTGATAATATTCAGATGATTCGCTTAACAATATATGCCCCCAGGAAAATTACGATATGTAATACTTACCTACCACCGGCAGCCAACATAACAAAAAAGGAATTGCTAAGGTTAGTTCGAGCATTATCACCTCCTTTTATTATATTAGGCGACTTCA
This sequence comes from Triatoma infestans, assembly GCA_011037195.1. NCBI lineage: Eukaryota > Metazoa > Arthropoda > Insecta > Hemiptera > Reduviidae > Triatoma > Triatoma infestans. The sequence goes on from JAAEAF010010240.1 coordinate 2,213, forward strand.
ATGCTCACCACATTCAATGGGGATCCACCCACGTGAGTCATCGTGGAAGAATTCTCGAAGAAATTCAAATTACAGAAAACATTGCGTTAATTAATAAACAAGAATTCACCCATTTCAATAGTAGTAACGGTACCCTCACAGCTATCGATCTAGCCTTTTGTTCCCCAAAACTATTTCCAGTTCTTGACTGGAAAGCTCATAATGATCTCTGTGGAAGTGACCATTTCCCTATAATGATAAACCATGAATTACACAATATTGATGAAATTGTAGTCCCTAGATGGTCAATCAAACGGGCAGATTGGGACAAATTTGCCTCTTTAGCCAATTTCATTGAACATGACTTTTCAAATATTGATGAAGAATTAGACTATATAGTCAAAATATTGAATGATGCCGCTGAAGCATCAATTCCTAAAACGAATACACACCTACGTAACTGTCCCGCCCCTTGGTGGAACGAACGCTGCAGAATTGCAATTAAAAATAGGAAAAAAGCTTTGAGACGATTTCATAACCAGCCTTCCGAATTAAACTTAGCTAGATACAAAATATTAAGATCTGAAGCCAGAAGGATAATAAAGGAAAGCAGAAGAGAATCCTGGCGAGAATTTATATCAACCATCACACGATCTACTCCAACTTCCGAAGTGTGGAGAAAAGTGAAGACGATCACAGGGCTTCGATCCAATAACCAGATACCTGGTTTAAACATAAATGATCGCGTCATACTTGATGACGCAGAAAAAGCCGAATTACTGGCCGAGACTTTTGCAAAAGTTTCCAGGACAGATGGATATTGCCGGAAATTCCTGACCATAAAAAAGCAAGAAGAACAAAACAATATAGATTTCCTTGATACAGAACATAACCACTCCTATAATGTGCCATTAAAGCTATGGGAACTAGAAGCGTCTTTGTCCAGATCCAAAGATACGTCCCCAGGGTCGGACAAAGTGCACTACAGATTTTTAAAAAACCTAACCAGCAACAATAAAATATATATTCTGAGGTTTTTCAATAAAATATGGAATAACCAAAAATTTCCGAAAGCTTGGACCGCCGCAATAACCATACCAATCTTAAAGGAAGGCAAAGATAAAACAGACCCCCAGTCATATCGTCCCATCACTTTAGCAAGCTGTCTATGTAAGACATTAGAAAGAATGGTGTGTAGACGACTGACATGGTACCTAGAATCTAATGAACTTCTAAGTAAACGGCAAACTGGTTTCAGGCGAAACCACGGCACCATGGATCCTTTAGTAATACTTGAAGATGCCATCCAAAACGCTTACAGAAAAAAACACCATCTCATAGCAGTTTTTTCGACATAGAAAAAGCTTTCGATATGGTGTGGAGACATAGCATACTTAAACAGATGTATTACTGGGATTTAAAGGGAAACCTGCCAATATTTATTCAAAATTTCCTAAAACTCAGGACATTTAGGGTACGGATTAGAAATTTCTTGTCATCCCCTTTTACACAAGAAAACGGGGTTCCTCAAGGCAGTATATTAAGCTCTACACTGTTTCTTATAGCGATAAATAACATCATGAATTGTTTAGAACCAGCAGTAGAAGGAATGCTCTATGCTGACGATCTGGTAATATTTAGTAGTTCTCCAAGTCTCTCAATAGCTGAAGAGAATCTGCAGACCGTCATAGGCAATCTAGAACGGTGGGCAGAGAAGAATGGTCTCCGCTTCTCTCCAAACAAAAGCACATGTTCGCATTTCCATAGATTTAGAAGAGAACAGCCAGTAGTAAAACTTAGATTGGAAGGCAGAATTATTCCGTGTTCGAACAAAGTGAGATACTTGGGAATTATCGTCGATTCAAAATTAAGTTGGCGTCCGCACCTACAGGATTTAAAACAGAGGTGCATTAGGAAACTCAATGCAATAAAAGTATTAAAAGGGACTACTTGGGGAGCTGATCGCCATAATCTAATTAACTTTTATAAAGCTTTTATCCGCGCGAGGTTGGATTACGGAAGCATTATTTACGGTTCGGCCAGGGAATCTGTGTTGCAAATACTGAATCCTATCCATAATGAAGGAATCCGTATGTCAGTAGGGGCTTTAAGAACAAGTCCTATACCTAGTTTGTTTGCAGAAAGTGGAGAACCTTCTCTAAGAGTAAGGAGAAATATGCTGATGTGTAATTACGCGGCCAGAATAATGCCGTTGGTAAATCACATAGCCCACAAAATTCTTTTCACATCTGGCAGTCTAGAATATTACAATACATATTCTGGTACAAAACCGTTGGGGATACGTTTCCAAACTTTCTGCTCCCAAAATGATATTGCCTTTCCGTCCTTAATAAGCCTTATAACACCCAGGATTGAACCAGGGATACTAAATAGCCCCATTGTAGATTTCACCCTTGGTAAATATGCTAAAAGTGATACTCCGCATTGTATATACAGAAGTACGTTCCTAGAGAGAACTAAAAATAAATATAAAGGCTTCAAGCAAATATTTACAGACGGCTCCAAAATCAGCACGAATGTGGGATCAGCCTTTGTAATAGATAATGCTGTTCATGGTTTCTCGTTAAGTAATATAGCAAGTGTTTTCACTGCAGAAATATTTGCGATAAGTAAGGCATTTGAATATATAGCAAATAATGAAGAAAGAAACTACATTATATGTACCGATTCAAGAAGCTCTCTTGAGGCTATATCTAAATTAGACACAGATAATACTCTGATCCAGTCTATACATAAATCTTTACATACTGGCACACAAAATTCAAAGAAAATTATTTTCTTATGGGTCCCTGGGCATATTGGTATAAAAGGGAATGAAGCTGCTGACAAAGCGGCCAAGAGCGCAGCCTTTAGAAGTAATAAGTATGAAGAGGTTTTAAGCAGTGACTGGAAAAATTATTTAAAGAAAAAAGTGATGTCACAGAGCATGAATGAATGGGAGGCAATACCTCTAACAAATAAATTAAGAACTGTAAAAAATAAACCCGAAAAATGGGTTACATCATGTAGAACATCTCGTCGTGAGGAAGTCGTACTGGCCAGGCTGAGGATTGGCCATACGTTGCTGACCCACGGACATATCTTTAGAAAAGAATCACCGCCAATGTGCGAAAACTGCGATGCTCCACTAACAGTCCTCCATATATTCACTGAATGCACGATGTACAGTGAAGCAAAACGGAGAGGGAACTTAGAAAATAACATTAAGGAAATTCTAAGTGACAATGAAAATAATGTACAAAAAGCGCTGCAATTTCTACAAGAAATTAACTTATTGCATTTAATTTAATGGACACTATGCTAAAAATTTATATTAGACTCGTTTAAATCGATGTATGTAGGTTTCTCTTTTGTTTAGGTCTATAAGTAGGATTAATTCATGTTAGATTTAGACTTAGGCTGTGAGAATGGTTGTATGAATGAGTGCGGGGGGCCAATGTCGGGATAGGGGTGGCAGACTTCTTCTCTACAGGACGCCTTTCCTGTACTTTAAATGTACATAATTGGGAGCCACTGTCTTCTGGAGGGGTGGGTCTATGTCGGGATTGGCACCCCGGCAAGGTATGAATGGTACGAAAGAATGTAGTGTAAATAGTATAAATATGTTAGTTTAGGTTTAGTCTCTGTTTAGGGTGCGAGGAATATTGAGTACTCCACCCGAAATTCAGTTTAGTGTGTATGTGTGTTGTATGATTGTCCATTTTTAATGCGTGTATGTATTTATTTGTTTGGGAGTATTTATTAGTATGAGCGCATCTAAGTATGTAAGTATTTATTGGTATGTTTGTCTGTATGAATGCGTAATGATAAGTGTAAATTAGAATAAAAGTACATATTAGTTTTACTTTAGGCTATGATCCGTGAGGGGTGCGAGGAATATCAAGTACTCCACCCCAAGTAGTATAGAAACAATATAGGTCCGATTTATTTATATGTTAGGTCAGTTGTCGTTAGGTTTTCTTCGATAGGTAACTAGTAGTTTAACATAATCAGTATAGTGTCCATCAGAGTTAACAGGTGCGAAGGACCTTAGATGTTGTGCACCTTTCAAATAACACAAAAAAAAAAAAAAAAAAATCATATAGTTGGTGCATTCTAGTTACAATTTAAATCATTTTAAATTAATTGTAGTTTATCTTTTCAAACGTTTAAATTATTGTTAAAATATACATATATCTATTTTCGTAAATTCGTAATCCATATTCCGAATAACACATCTCAAAAAATCTCTAACTAACTCCCAACTATTCATCACATCATAACACCTCTCCAAGACATCTGAACCCATTACAACTAGGGATCAGAACATCCAATATCTGAACCCATTACACTGGACTTGGTTTATGATAGCCACTCTAGGTGATACAAATAATAGGAAGAGACATATGGTCATGTATTATGTTAGTAAAGCCTACCCTATGTAATTGGATCCAAAGAGAGGGATTCATAGCAAAGAGAGAGAAAAATTACCAGACACGGTTAGGGTTGGTGGACAGAAATATTCACTATGAGACAGACTCGTATGTTTATGTGGTAAACGTCTCACATAATGAGCATGAAGGAGGAAAACTGATCTAAAAAAAAAATAATGTTATAGTATGGTTCCAGAAGACAGGCACAGATAAGAAAGGTCGAGAAAAACTTGGATGAAGAAATGGGTAAAAATGGGTAGAAGGTTTGACAGCAAGAGATATCCGGCAAGGGCACGGGCAAGGACAGAGCGGAGTAATGTTTTAGGCTTGGGATATGATTCGATAAGAATTATGAAAGCCTAATTAAAAAATAAAAATATTAATTATAATTTTTGCATAAAACATTGCCATGGGAATTCCTCAGTACCCCTTTGTACTCCAGAAACTTAGTACTCTAGCCTTAGGCTTAGATTTTATAATATCCCTGCAAAAAAGTTAAGATAAACAAATTCTGACAGGAGAAAATTACTTATATAATATATTTTCCTCGATAGCAGATGATTTTTCGAATAATTCTCTCTCAAAAATACTGTACTAATATATTAATTTGTAGGAGAATTTCCTGATAAAACTAATTATTTTTCATCTACATTCATATGTTTATGACATTTAACTATTTTGTGTAAATGATATGACAAATTTATTTACGTAACTTTTTATTATAATAAGTTTATCTTAACATGATTTTGTTGGCAAATTCTGAATAGTATTCTAACCACCATCGGGAATAAAGCTTTTTCACAAAAACAATATACTTATATACTGGATATTTAATGTCTAAACCATTTTCTTTTTCTATTATGTTCATAAGTAGGATTCATTAATCATTTCAGAAAACAATCAGAATGATAAACAAAAAATAGTGCACCCGCGGTTCTGCCTTCACTGATATTCAGAATATGTTGGGCCCACTTTATAGTCTTCCCTAATGTAGGATTATTTTACTAAAAGTACTTCGTTATATAAAGGGGAACTGTTATGTCTTGTTTAGCAAAACAGGGCTAATAGCTTTCTAATGCTTAACATTCAAGGTCTTAAATCTTGATAACCGGAAGTATTGTGATCACGCACAACTTTTTGAAATTGAATATTTACCGATATATATATATATATATATATATAATAGATAACACGACTTTATGGAATTTTTTGAAAATGGCTATAACGATTTCACTAAATTTGAAATGTTGAATACACAAATATCACTTTTATTTGAAAATTTTTCTAGGAAAAATTACGAAGGGGTCATTCTAGAGATTATATACCGGTTTACCGATTTACCGGTTAACCGATAAATTGACAAAAGAAAACGTTCGGGTTTCGGATTTCAAAAATTTACCAGTAATTCGGTAAATGAAAAAATTTTTGTGTAGAAAATATTGTGTTTATAGATTACAACCTGTGTTCAAACTAAATATAGTGACAAACCAAATCGATGTGGCTGCTCAATTTCATTGAGTTGCTAAAAAAAAACACAGATTACTAATCTATCTTCATGAGACAATCTCAAGTCCAAAAGACATAAACGTTACAAAACTAAAGTAAATAGTGCAAAGAATACGCGAAATAAGAATGAAACATACATAAACTCAATACATAGGGCATTAAATAAAGACTATTTCAAAAAAAACAATTTCTCAATGACCATAGATGTGATTATGGAGGATTCCCAAGGAATCCAGGATAATTTGCTCCGCCAGCCGGGTCAAATTCCCTTTGTCAAAGCCGACATTATCAAAAAATTCTGCAGTAGCCAATGGGATTGCCCCCCCGAGAGCCGAACCATAGACCGTGAACTGCAAAGTTCATTTCTCCAAATACTTGTAGGAACTTTTCTTGGAGAAAGTTAACGCACTTCTCATAAATCGCTCTCTTTTCTTCATTAATCCGCTTGGCCTGGTCTGGATCGTTGCTCTCATACCTAACCGTAGGGTCGACAACTAACGCAGATGGACTGTCTTTATCGAACGCTACTATATCTTGAGGCGCCGTCCGTGTCAACACAGAAGAAAATTTAAAAGGGCTAAAAGGGACATTGAAAATAAATTTAAAAAAAACAGGTAACTGTAAGCAACAATATACCTAATTATTAATTTTATGTGAGATAGTTTTTGTTTAATTTTAATTTAAACTTTATTGGGTTTGAGAGCAGCTGTAAATCGTACAGAAAGCGCTAGTTACAGTTAGCATATGTGATTTGTGCTGTGCAGTTTTTTGAGATTTTTAAAGGTTTAAAATCTTTACAATCAACGTTTTTCTTAGAGAGTAAGTAAAAATAATAATATGTATATATTTCACGTATTTATTTTAAATTAATAGCAATTTTGAATATACCACATTATGACAGGACATTAATGCAATATTATTGTAAAATAACATTAAAATTTGAACCTTAAATAATTTTTTTACTTCTAACAACTGTTTAAAATAATTAGATACAAATATTTATTACCAGATTCTAATATTATCCCTTAAGATTGTGCAAAATATGTTTTATTCTAACAAATTATTTATGCATTATTACAAAAAAAAAACATACAAAATATGTATTATTCTAAAAAAAAAAAATTTACCGGTAAACCGGTATTTTAATTTTCATTTACCGAATTACCGTTAAATGAAAAAGTCGGTAAACTTACAATCCCCAGGTCGTGTAACGAGACACCAAATCACAACAAATCGCTCAGAAACGGTTTATTTAATCAATACAATAGTTTCAGTGCGTTAAGTTGGCATCCTTGTACTTAATTTCTCATCAGCTGTTCGAGAGTATTTGGTGAACATAACTTCAAAACATATTCAATTAACAATGGCGAGTCCGCTCGAGCATTTTGCCTTGGAAGAACAACGCTCTGTGATTAGATTTTTTATCGCAGAGGGTATCAAAACTAGTTTAATCCACCCAAAAAATGTTGAAAGTGTACGGGGAATAATTGTTTGAACCTTTCGAACATTTACAAATAGGGAAAACAGTTTAAAAGTGGCCTTGTAATTGTTTGGGACGAGCAACGAAGTGGACGACCGGTTAAAGTTGCAACTTCCTCCCCTGAATCTCGCATTAACGTGTCAGTTCAGGACAACAAGCATATTACTGTTAAACTGATAGCTGAAGAAGTGCAAGCGAGTGTTGAAACTGTCTTTAACATTATTCAGAATAAGCTGTAGTACAAGAAAACTTGTGCAAAATGGGATGACACAATGCGCGCCCACATACGGCACAGTTAATTCAAGAAACACTTCAAACAGTGGGGTGGGGGATCCTTCCATATCTCCCCTATATCCCCGACCTCACCCCATCGAACTTCCATTTGTTTGGACCCCTTAAAGAGGTTCTACCTGGAAAATATTTTCAATCCAATGAAGAAGTTAAAAATCAGGTGCGAAAGTGGCTTCGAGATCAACCGAAAGAATTTTATACCAGAGGCTTACACAAAGCTAGAAAGAAGAACGATGGGACAAGTGTATAAATGTTGCTGGGGACTATGTTGAAAAGTAGCCAAAGTTTTGTATTGATTAAATAAATGGTTCTTGAGCTACAGCGATTTTTCTCATTACTTATTGAATGTCCCTCGTAATTTTAGGAGGATTCTGAGGAATCTGTGACGTCAAATTGGAAAAATTAGGTAGATTTATTCGTAATCCTTATTAATGATAGTAATCATAATATTGGATTCTGAAGACAATAATTAAATTATTTACTTTGCCAAGGTTATCTATATATATAACATGGTTGAACAAAATTATCCAGAGATACATTTACGCTCAAATCAAGAAAAATGTATTCATTCTGTATATTTATTGATTTAAGGAAAATGTTTGACATAGTCATAAACAACTTTGTGTTCAATTGAACTATATAAATATGTGGAAAATAGTGGTAACTAAATTAGTCAATTATACAGCAACGGGTGCCATTGAAATTATTTCTATGTTTTATTGGAAGTTGATATTAACAAAAGGAGTAGTTAACACAAGAGGAATCTTTATATGCTTGATTGTTGTTACTTTTTATTACAGGCTTTGAATTAATACCAAAGAAAAAAGTCGTAGTTATTTTTACTCATATTTGCTGATTTCTGATTTGATGCACACAATAAAGTGGCACATTGTTTTTGAATATTGGCAATTAAATGTAAAGCAATTATATTTTGAAAAAGTACTAAAATGAAAAATATAAATAAATAAAGACCACTCACTGTTCAATAATCCATCAAAATCCTAAGTTTTTGTATGATATATGGGGCTAAACAGGGAAACATTGGCCTCGTGACAGATTGTAATCACCAAAATTTGATATGATTAGCTGGACTTGGTTTATGATAGCCACTCTAGATGATACAAACAATAGGAAGAGACATAAGGTCATGTATTATGCTAGTAAAGCCTAGCCTATGTAATAGGATCCAAAGAGAGGGATTCATAGCAAAGAGAGAGAGAGAAAGAGGGACAGTCTCACTCACTAGTTTAGACCAGACTAGAGTGGGGGAAACTGCTTAAATACTGCGAAGGAAGAGTATTCAGGGAGTCTTATAACAGAGTTCATACAGCTGTCACTACGCGTCATCAACGTTTACCTCGCACTACCATTCTATATATTTTAGTGTAAAGTCCAGGCAGTCAGTGTTGCTTTTAGATTATTATACAGCGTTCAACTTCACTTCTAGTTTATTCATCTAATACAAACAATTTTCTCACCTTCACAAACCCATTATATCTATAGCACTGAGAGATCAGAATCTTCAGCCGCCTTCGTGATGTAGAAGCTGTGATGTGATAGCGACAGCAAGAAAAAAAGAAGAGATAATTTTTAAATAAATCTAAAAATTACAACTAGTGGTTGAAAATTGGAAAAGGGTCCAGCCAGCCGCTACCTGCAGGTCATGAACCGCAGCAAACCCTTTTTGTATTTCTTTCAAAAAGGTTCTATATATAGTCAAGAGATAATACTTTACTGGCCTACCTGGCCCACCATCTGTTAACAAAGCGTCGCCACCCCGGCCAAATCAGCCTTTGTTAACTATTGACCTCCCGTAGGGTCAATATACGCAGGAGATGTCTCAGTGTTACACGTACTTACACATCAGCGTCGATGTGTGAGTGATGCAAGTATAACACGTCGCCCCACTGGAGGTGGGATTCAGTTCGACTCAGGCATCAAACGTCTGCATCAGTTTCCAGATCAGAAGCACCATCTTACAACGCGAGCGCGTCCCTATTTAAGGTTTTAACACTTTACTAACTTCTTTAATATTTTATATTCATTTTATAATTCTTATTGTTATTTACAATTGTGCATCTTAGTTTTTCTATTTTATATCTCTCTAAATGATTTGTTAAAATATAGTATATTTTTATAAATCAGTAGTACGCATTTCGAATACCAACTCTCTAATCTCTTACCCTCTAATTAACAATCTCTTACTCTTACTCATCACTTCAACTTCCGGTATCAATAAAACAATACCAATATAAAGCTAATTTCTTGCTTGATAAGCAAGCTTTTATTTAAGGCTTCGGATTGTTTACATTGTGTACTGTGTGGTGCAATGGGACAAAAAAAAATTGAAGGCACTGTGGTCATATTGGTTACGGCTGGTGGCTCACATATGCGCACTATAGAGTGTTATTTGGGGGGGGGGGGAGAAATTCCAAAGAATAACTACTCTGTATCATGGAATTTAATAAGAAGCATCGTTCCACTACTTCTGGATAGAGAAGATAACTTTAGAGATTCCAGGTTAGTACGTAATTGAATTTTTTCATATTGGTGAAGAAGTTAATGCATTTTTTTTATAAATTGTTGTATAATTCTAAGAGAAAAAAATATATATTTTTCATTCCAAACTAGAAACATTATTATATAAAAATTATAAAATAATTCTATATTTTCTCTGGCTTTATGAAAACAAGATAGATCTTCTAAAATACTATATATATATATATTAAAACATAAATGTTATCAGTTATTATTTAACTAGTCAGTCAGAAAGGGAAGTCACTTCCAGATACGGGCAGTGTATCATTCGAGTAAACAAACCGTGCCAAGTAAACACATTGAATACAAATATTTCTAGACCCCTTACTAACAAATATTTTTCTTCAAATCACATATCTCTGTAAACAGAATTAAGTCGTAGTAATAAAGATTGGTTTTAAAGGTAGCAAACACTTCAAACGTAATAATATATTTTTTTTATTTTCTCTTACTCCTAAGTAAGAGAAAAGTTATCAAATCCTATGAAATTTCCAAAATTGAGTTTTCACCAGGCATAGACGTTTTGAGGTCTCCTGAGTCCCAAAATAAGGTGAATTTTTTGAAAATGATCTGTGTTTGTGTTTGTGTGTGTGTGTGTGTGTGGGTGTGTATATGTGTAAGCTAAAGGAAGGGATTTTATTCAATGAGATGTAATAGTATCCAAAGAGAGTGTTCGTAGCAGAGTGGGAGAGACAAAATGCCAGGACCACTCTCTCGGACTGGAGTGGGTGAAACCACATAAATACAGCGACGGGAAAGAGATAGGAGAACAGTTCATACTACTGAGTTCATATAACCAGTCACTACTACATGTCATTACCCTTTTCCATTCGACCATACTCTATCATTTCAAGTGTAAAGTCCAGGTAGTCAGTGTCACTTATTATATTATACAGTGTTAACCATATTCTGTTAATTCATTCAAACCAGACCATTTTCTCTCCTTCATCAACTCCATTATATGAGATGAGAAGCTTAGAAGAAAAAGAACATGACTGAAAATATTATGAAACTTTCTAAAAAAAGGAAATGAACAATTGCTATGTGTGAACCAGCATCAAACCAGCTCAAAAATGGGAAAAAATGCAGAAAGTTCTCAAACTTATTATTCCGTTTAAGTATCACTATAGAATCCGTTTGTAAGTATAGTGGAGTTGATGAGAAGAGAAATTAGGTTTGATTAATTAGACGAGATATGAAGACACTGTTATAATATAGCTATAAGTTTTCACAAGCTGCACTGGACTTGTAATGATTTTATAGAATAAAAGGTGAGAGTAGAGATATGGACACGATGCGATGTATGGTTGAATCTGATAGATAGATATCTAGATAGATGTCGTTAGGTAGATTCTCACTGGCTTATATACAGGTTCTCCCACTCTAGCCTGCTTAAGTCAGAGAGTACCAGAGAGAGTCCTTTACTCTCTTAATTCTCTCTCTTGCCATTACATAAGTTATCTGTCAAAATTCTTCAACCGGAAGTATCTACTGATTTTTTTCTCACTTTTTTGCGAATTTCTCGAAAATGGCTTTAAAACATTTCTCTCTGAAAAATTCATTTAAGGGCACTTTTCAGGAAGGAATGGGATTAGGTTTTTTTTTCCTCTAAAGTGCTATTTCAGTTTATTACAAAATTCTATCATCTAAACAAATATAAATTAGAATTAAATATGTTGTTGAAATGCTGAGTTTGAAGAAAATCAGATGACTGAAAGTGCGTTTTTACTGAAAAGTATTTTTCAGTTTACTGGTATTTTCTCTAAAATAGCTGCAACGATTTTCTTTAAACTAAGTATGTAAACTACACATATAAAGAGTATATTGGGGTTGTTGAAGGAGAGAAATGGTCTGGTTTAAATGAATTAACTAAAAATATGGTTAACACTCTATGATATAATAAGTGACACTGACTGCCTGGACTTTACACTTGAAATGATAGAGTATAGTAGAGAGGAAAAGGTGTAATGAAACGTAGTAGTGACTGGCGGATGACCTCAGTTGTATGGACTGTCCTATATCTGTGTCCCGTCGCTGTATTTATGTGGTTTCTCCCATTCTTGTCCGAGAGAATGGTCCTGGAATTTTGTCTCTTTTTCTCTTACTGTCAATACTCTCTTTAGAGAGCTACAGCTATTATGAATATTCCTTTCCATGAAAATTCATTGAAGAGTTCTTCTGAGACAGCAATAAAACGTTAGGCTCAGTTTATATGCGATTCTATCGTCTATATATAATATTCATGACAATTTGATGTTTGGCCAAAAATTCCGAGTTTGAGGAAAATCAGTCTATAATTGACAATTACTAAGTAACATCCGTATAAATAAATGTAATGACATGGAAAGTCATACCAATGTGAAAGTGGTTCCAGCCAGCTGCCATCTTAACAAAGGATGGCAGTAATAAAAGAGCAATTTATAACCAGCGACCTAGCAGGCCGCCGTCTTCAAGACAATGCCGGCCAAACAAACAACAAAGCCCTTTTCAATACTTTACATCAAAGCAAGCACCGATAAGGTTGGCCACTGACCTAAATAAGGTCAGCAAACTACGAAGGCCGCACAAGGTCGCACACTAGGACAGATGTCTTGGTGTGAGTGTGGCCAACACCGATATATAAACTCTATCATATACAACGAGAGGAGCATTATATCTTATACGACGATACGAGCACGTCCATATACACGAGCAGCAGTTTACGCGACTATACACAGTTTCATTTAAACTTATTATCTTTTAGTAGTGCATCTTAGTTCGTTTATTTTATCATTCTAATTTATTACTTATTTATCTTCTATTTATTCCTAAGTATTTTGCTAGTTATTAGTTATACGTTAATATTATTGTTAAAATACAGTTTATATTTATAAAATCCGTATTAATAATTCGAGCTCTAACTTCCGAAATCTCTCAACTAACTTCCGCCCTCTTCAAGGCATCTACTACATCAGGAATCACATCAAACGAATCCATTACATAAATAATACATAAAAACTATGTAATATGTAAAAAGAAAGTCGTATAAGTGTTTCACATCAGATTAAAGTTTCAGGTTGTAAACTTGTTTCGGAAGAAAATTAAAATCAACCACCTGCAGTTGTTCAAAATAATTATACTTAGTTAAGAAGAAAAATACTTTTTATTTCAGTGAATCAGACACTCAAAGGTAACATACAAGTATAAACGATTCAACTTTTGATTATTTACTTGAACCACAAAAGTTTCAAACAAACAGTAAACTTTAGCGAAACTAAATCAATACTAAGTGATGTTTTCAAAGTAAAGTAAAGATGTCTTCTTATACAAATAAAAATAAAAAATATAAGTTTTCTGTTTATTTTGTAAACACATAAATCAAAATCGTTTTTTATTCAATCTTTACTGCTCTTGTTGCCCTATACAGAGTATCATTATTCGTAGAGTTGAAAAATTAAATATTCTGTTTGCAGCGTAATAGTGAAGTATTTTGAGCCACACAAGGCCACGCAAATTTAAATCCTGAAGATAGTAACGTTGAAGATTTCAGAAAAGGTTTGAAAAAAGTTTTTTTTTGTGGGATGAGATGTGAAGCTTAGTAGATAAAGAACCGGAAATGTTCTCATTCCGAAAACATTACGAAACTTTCTAGAATGGAATTGAACACTTAGGTTTATGAAAGGATATCAAAGTCTTTATGGATTAATTTTCATGCCAGAGCATATTTCCTGTAAGGTAATGGTCGGCAAGATGGAGGTTCTTTAGATAAAGGACCAATCTCTCCAACAAGAGCTGAGAAATGACAAGGAACTCTGGAAAGCAATGGAGGAGTAAGATAGGTCAACACTTCTTTGGGGAGCTAAGATCAGAAAAATTTTAGTTATGCATCAGTCTGAGCAAGATAAAGCTCCATAGGCTAAATAGAGTTATTATCTAAAGAAGTTGGGCCTAAAATGCGATAACACTTGCAGATTCTGTCCTGAATTGAAAACATCTCTGGACGGATTAGAGGCCTGAGCATTTCCACCTAGATCATTCATATGTTTACCAAGGCTTATCTAATTGTATTTGAGTAGATGTGTAGTTGTGTGTTTGGTGTAGCATGAACGGGTTCATGAAAGGGCTTATGCGAATGTATGTTTTAAAGAGAAGAGATATGTTTAAGATATAATAAGGAAGATCACTACTGGTTACAATAAATAATTTGACTATATTTGAATTATTGAATAATGTGAATAACAAATACAAATTAATTGTAATAATGAAATAACTCATAAATATATAGTAACTCTTGTTCTTGATTGATTTATATTCAAATGTTCACGTAACACTGATTGGCATACTGAATTTAAAATGAGAGAGTGACATTTTGAATGGGACGAATGTTACTGGTGGAATGCTGAAATAATTCTTATCAAACAAATCTGCAAGTTTTGGAGGAAGTTTAGATAAAGCTCTTAGGAGTTTAGATACGGTCAGTCTTGTACCTAGGTCCTTTGTCTAGGGGTATCATTGACCTCAGATTAATAGCCCCTAACAGATTTTACTACACTAAAATACACTTTATTTTCGGTTAAAAATCTCTAACATATTTTCCAAAATTATTTCTATTTTTCTATTTGCTTCTTCCACTACACTTATCTTTACCATTTTCGAACTGATAAAGTATATGAACTCAGGAGGATGATATAATTCTTCCTGAAAATCTTCCAAGATCACAGATTTCTGAGAGAAATAGATTTGGACATGTTATGTCATTCAGTTTCATATCTTAGAATTTTTTTTTTTGTTTTCTTTAGTAAAAATCTTTTTAAGATGGAGAAACAAAAAATAAAAATGAAGTGTGAAACTCTCACAAGACTTTCTTTTACTCCTGTTGATACAATTTTATATAAAATGACAATTTTTTATTAAATTTCAACTTTTACTTACATGGCCTAAAATAAATACAGAGGAGGTGAAAGGAGGCGGATGTAATCCAGAAGAGCGCGCTAGTAATATTGAACCAACCCAAATAAAATTTGAAATTTAACAACACGAATTCCACTCGACTATCTAAAATATCCTCTGAATTGTTATAATGAGCTTTCGGAAAAAATTCCGAACAACTCCTAAAAAATACTTAAATGTATAAGAAGTTTCAGATACCCGCAATTTTTACTTTTTCTCTTTTTGAGATATTTTATTCACACACAAGCAAATTATTTGCTAGAAATATGTTTTTCGTACTCAAGGGACCTACTAAAAAAAAACCAACACGTATTGCTAGTGAAAACTGATTTTCGAAAATTGAGGAATAAGAGAAAATGAAAATGATTAGTTAAAATTTTCTGAATAACTTAAAGTAACTCAAGTATAATAAAATGGTATTCAAATCGTCAGGCCTTAAAATTATAATGAGATGTTTGTACGGCCAGAGATCGTAAGAGGAGCCAGAGGAATTTTTAAAGAAAAATAATTCTTTGTCGCTCTATGTTTCGGGTACCATTGGAGCCCTTCTTCAGGAGCTCTCTAAAATTTATTGGAGAAAATACATTTGTACGGTATTGTAGTTAAAGAAAAGTGCATAGATTTATACCAAAAAAAAAAAAAAAAAAAAAGAAAATATTTAAATTAAAGAAATATTAACAGAAGAAATTATAAAACAGAAGTGACAGTAAATTAAATAAAATGATATTAGCAATAAGAGAAAATAAAATAAATAAAGATACCTTTAGAGTAGGAGAGGATGTACGTTGAGAATGTTGAGATTGAAATGAAGAGAGGAGTATTTTTTTTTAAATTTATAAAAACCGTTAAAAGGTGGAAGGGATAAGAAAATTGTTATAATGAGGCGCGGCATTTGCAAATTCGGAAGAACAAATAACTGGTGAGTGCCTTTTCTTAGAGCTAAACGTTTTTTATGGTTTCTGGTACTTCGAAAGTGGAACTTTTCCTAAGCATTTTTCTTATCACTCCCACCTTTTAACAGTTTTTTTTATTTTTTATTTTAAAAATACTCTCTCTTTTCATTTCAATCTCAACATTCTCAACGTACACTCTTCTCCTACCCTAAAGGTATCTTTATCTGTTTCATATATTCTCTTATTGTTAAAATCATTTTATTTAATTCAATGTCCACTTCTATGTTATAATTTCTTCTGTTAATATTTAAATTTTGCTTATTTTGGGGGGGGGGGGGCCCAAATGGTTAAATTTTAACCATTTTTGAGAAAATCGTGCAAAAGTGAAAAAATAATTTAGTAAAGTGGTAAAGTAAACGCACTTCCGGGCATCCGATTTTTTTTTTCAAACTAGGAATTTCAACAACATATTCAATTCTAATTAACATTATTTTTTTAGATGACAGAATTGTCTAATAAACTGAAATAGCCCTTTAAATAAAAACCTAACCCCACTCCTCCCTCAAAAATGCCCTTTAAATTGAATTTCCCTGGTGAAATTTTTAAAATAAAAGTTGTAGCTCTTTCTATGTGTAGTTGATATGCCAAGTTTAAAGAAAATCGTCGGAGCCATTTTTGAGAAAATTGCATAAACGTAAAAAAAAAAAAAAAAAAAAAAAAACCTAGTAAAGTGGTACTTCCGGTTGAGGAATTTTGACAGATAACGCACTGTTAGATCCCAATGGTGATACCTAAACGGAATATCAAGTTTTAACTTTCTACGGTTTTTTCGTTTTTGAGCTATGCTGTAAAAATATGCTAAAAAATTAATCCATTATTTTTCATACCTACGATAATATTATAGCATAATTAGATATTATGTTATTTGACAGTATTCCATTTATATAATCTTTTATAATTTAATTAAATGTATTTTTTTATCTTAATTAATAATAAAGTTTGTATAAAATAAAAAATAAAAAATTATCTACCCCCCCAAGCACTGTAATGTAACTATTAATTAATAACAAAATTTAATTATAAAATTGTAACTACGTATTGCAATTTATTATCTGATATAAACGAAATTTTTTAACTCATAGAGAGGTATTTTAAACTAAGTTATGATGAGTTCATTAGGTCATTTATTACAACTTTTTATTATATATTTTTTTTGTTTGTTTATTTGTAATTATCAGTTTTTGTTGAATATTTTAAATAAATTATTACAAATACTTTTTTTTATAATTTTAATAAATTAGTGCTTTTGAAATTAATATGAATTTTTTTTTTTTTTTAAGATTTAATAATATTTTCAGTATTTTAATAATACCTATTTTTAAATAAAATATTTCGAAATAAATTTAAAACACTCTGATCTGCAACAATCACACGACATTCTCTTACTGCAAAAGACAAAAAATTAAGGTGATAAACTTTCTTCAAACTAAAAATTTTTATTTATCTTTAATTTTTATATCAATTGAAGAATCTAAACTCAATAAAATGACTCCTTTGAAAAAAGCATAACCTCTCCATCCCAAAAAATTACTTTAAATGAATTACCCAGAAAAAATTGCAAAGAAAAGTAAATAGATCTTGCATTTGTTGTTAGTTACAAAAAATTTCAGTCGATGTTTTTTATGGCGGAGAGGGAGAAATCGCAGAAAATTTAAAAAACAAAAGCATTTTCAGTAAAAACGTGATTTCGGTGAATCGATTTATCTTTTTTAAACTCTTATATTAGTAAATTAGATGATATAACTAAAATAGCACTTGAGAGGAAAATATAGCCCCCGGCCATCACCCAAAAAAACCGGCTCGCTTAAATGATTTTTTTTCCGGAGAAATGTTTAAAATAAAAAGTTGTTGCACTCAATTACAATTGAGTAAGCTGCTAAGTTTACAGAAAATTTGTGGAGCCGATTTTGTGTAAATTGCAAAAACTGATTCAAGTATTCGTCCTCACGTGTTAATCTAGCGGCTAGCGCACTCGTTTTTCGTGCGAAAAATTCAAGGTTCGATTCCCGTGAAGGCAATGTCAGTGTTGACCCAGTATCGTGTGTGCCAGGTCACATGGGAATTTTTTGGGAAAAAGGAGGTGGATAGGTTTGCCAAATTAGGCGCCTCACTTCCTTTCATTGGTTCCGAGCCTGCTGTTGGCGTGTCTTCTGGCACATGTCTGTCCGGCTTCCAGACATGGACAGCTTCACAGCATTCATCCTTATGGATGAGCTTAGTTGGTTTTCGCCAGTCCAAAATGCTCATCTAGGGTCCGGAGAAGACCATTAGTAAGACGTTGCTGTGGATTTTACGGAGCTCTCTCAGGCATCTGGTTGGATCTCTTACTGGACATTATGAATTAAGGAGACATCTCTACATAATGGGGCTCATGCCGGATCCATTTTGTAGAGTCCGTGAGACAGTGGAGGAAACACGCATCCATCTTATGACTGATTCCCTAGGTTGTGAGGAAGGTAATTAGATTCAAGAACTTTGGTCAGAACAGGATGTCTGTGGAAGAGCTTAGGCTATTTCCGCTTAAGGTTATTGTCCGATTTTTTGGGACTGCGGTGAATCTTAGATGGATTAGATCTGGGTCTGGATTTTTGTTCTAGACCTGGTTTGTTGTTGGTGTTCTTAGGGTAACTATATGGGCCCAGTGAGGCTTTGGATAGCTTAGCGTTTGGTCCCTCCCCACAGACAAATAATAATAATAATAACCCAGCAACGTGATAAAAAATGGGGAGCTACAGTTAGTAGCGCCCTAGATAGCGAAGGCCGGAAATAAATGACTGGGAACTGTGGCGTGCTTACCACAACCCGCTTTATTCAAATCGCTTTCTGGCAAGCCTTGGCACTTCTTGGGCTGTAGCGCCATAGGGAGGAGAGGAATAAAAGTATTCAGTATAGTATTAACAATCAATTGTGTAATTTTGGGAGATTGACCTTTCTACGATTTATCCTTTGAGCGCCATGCTGTTCACATACAAACGCATACATACACTCACAGGCGCACACATAGAACATTTTCCAAAAACTACTTTTTCGGTGTCAGGGAACTTAAAAACAAATATTTCCAGTGAAAACTCGATAGCGAAAATTTGAAACTATTTACAATACTAAAAATACGGAAGTAATAGATAAATAATAAATCTACTTACAAAAAAGAAAAAGAAATACTTTGAAAATTTATTAACATAACTTATTTGCAAGAGATGATCTTATAAAATTATTAAAATAAAAATGTTATAATTAGATTCCTGGCTATTAATAAACAATGTCAACAAGTTCTGTTTTGTTTACTTTAAGGAAAGTGGCTTTAAGGAAAGCATTTATAAGCATTAGTTCGGCTTTTGCCCACTATTCAATAAAACTTGTTTACACTTAGGTATACTAGAAGAAAGAATGTTATCTAAAGAAATGTTCAAAACAACTCGCCTTACAAGTTACAATCAATTGTCAGTATTCATCTCATTCCTAACACAACTTATTCGTTCATCGACAATACGGCCGTCCTCAATCAAAATACAGACCTTGTGTTAGCTATCTGATTTCTTATATCCCATCTTCAAATCTTCGAAACACATTCCGCAAATGAGACTACATCTAAATAAATAGTCTTCAACTCCGAAGCCTCCTATATATATGAAACGACTTTCCTATCCTAATAGCAAACAACTTATGATAGCTCGGCCTATACCATGACAAACACCACTTCTAGAATCCCCACACTAGGATTCAAGCGACAAGAACTAGTCAAGACTAATTGATAGATGAACAAAAACACTACTCTACACAGCTGCTTTGTTGGGTGTGACAATGTGCGTAAATAATCTCAACCACCTTATCACCTTTTTTCTTTATAGCCAGCACAAATTGTAAGCACAAATTGTTTAGTAAACACTGCAAGTTTGATGAACAATTGCTGATTCTATTGTATCAATTGCAGTAAGAGAAAGGTAGTGTATTCAATATATTTTTATTTATTTATTTATTATTATTATTTTTATAATAAATGAACCTACGATTTATAATCATTGAGATTGGTATACTGATGGGTCTAAGACCCTCGAGGGGACGGCGGCGGGGGTGGTTGGTCCAACGATCAAGCACTCGGAACCCATTGGTAAATCTCCCAGCATCTTCCAGGCGGAGATATACGCTATTGGAAGATGTGTACAATTTAACATCGATAGGGGATATAGGGAACCAGGAGATTGTTATCCTTTCCGATAGTCAAGCAGCCATTAGAGCATTGAGTGCAACAGTTATCAACTCTAAAATGGTTTGGGAATGCCTAGATAAACTTAATAATCTAGGCAGGAGGAACAAAGTTGTGCTTTGGTGGATGCCGGGGCATATTGGCATTGAAGGGAACGAGATGGCCGACGCCTGGCCAAGATAGGTGCTACTACCCCACTTCTAGGGCCGGAACGATTTTGTGGGGTTAGCGACCAGTTTCTGTCGGAGGAACTTAAGAGGGAAGAGGAGACGAGGAGATCTCAACTCTGGTACTCCCTCCCCGGGTTTGCGGCAGGCCAAGATCTGCTTTGGAAATTTTAACCGACGGAGATCGGAGGCCTGCATTGAATTGAGCAAGAACAAGCTCCGCGTTCTTACGGGTTTCCTCATGGGGCATTGCCGACTTAGAGGACACCTGGTGAAGGTGGGTTTGGAAAGTGATAGCTCATGCAGATTCTGTGGGTAGTTGGCGGAATCTCCATTACATTTCTTAACAGACTGTGAGGCTGCCACTCAGAGAAGGTTCAAGAACCTGGGTAGCTACCAGGTGTAGGAGGGGGATATACCCTTCTCTAGAGCCCGTCAGGATACTGGGGTTCCTTAGGGATCTCAGACTGATGGAGGTGTTGTAGAACGGATGTTCAGCTGGGACATCTGTTCGGGTGCTGTGGGCAAGCCTGCGGCACCTAGGGGGCATAGCCCAAAAGACCGGATTAATGGTCTCACTACATTGGCCCCCGCTTCAAAAAAAAAATCATTGAGATGAGAAGTGGTTAGAACAAAGGATGATAAACAGGTATCCATGGTAACAGCAATTGCTTCACAGTTAAATCTTAACTCATAAAATCATTCAGTTTTACTACCATATTAAAGGACAAAAAGGGTCCTTTAATTTTTTACTCACAGTATTCATTCTTGGACTTACTAAATTTCCTCTAAAGGAATTTTTACTTCCTCATAGTTAGGTAAGAGGAAGTATTACGATTCAAAGTTGTAAAAGGAAATACTATTTTAAGTCCCGTAAGATTGAGAGAAAAATGTTTTTAGTCAATGATTTGTATGTGTATGAAAATTTACAAAAAAAAACGTGCAATACAATATAATTTTACAACTGTTGTGAAAGGAATTTTTGGAATCTCTTAACGGAGAGACAATTAAGGTAGAAATAAGTTAGACTTACTATACACTGTATATATTATACAAGAGAAATAAACTACTAGGGCTTTACACTGTATTACTTAGTGTATTGTAGCATGAATAGAGATTGACAGACTGACTACCAGAGCGACGCACAAGTGATGGATGTTAAAGGATGGTCGTTGAATCAATTTCGAACGGTAGTGAAAAGGGTTGGCCTTTTATGTAAAATTCCATTTCCCTTCCACTCTTCTTAACTTCTCCTTACAATATTGTCAGATGGGGGTTACTTAGATTGATCTCTCTGAGTTAAGGCTAGAATGTTACTTGTGGTAGGATGAGATGTTAGTGACAAGCCATGTTGTGGCGAATCGCCTTATGATCTACTCACGTAATATACACTTTACGGCGATCCATTACTTCCTCTCTTATACTGAAAAATTGATTTTCCGAACAAAAAAAATTTTTCCGAGCACCTACTTGAGTAGGTAGGGGAAGGTGGGGTTATTGTTACAAATTTCAATTCACATTTTTTAATTGCTGTATGTTGCACTCAAAATTGTTGAAAATTGTTTGATTTCTTGTCTCATTTATTTCTACTAATTATATCTTTTTTTAAAATTTTTCAAAATGAAGTAACATTGAAATAATTGAAATACTATTAAAATGCTCATACTGTGACAATAATGTAACATGGCTTGTTGTTACATGCGGAGGGTAAGTTGTTACAATGTATAAAATACATGTATGGGTGTTTTTATTAAGGAAATAAAACTGAAATATGTTCCAATAATCAAATTATCAGATCTTTATTTTAATAATAATAGCAGCTTTATTATTTTTTTTAATTCATTATTTTTGGCACATTTTTGCCATTCATATAATGGCGCATTATTTTTTTTATTTTTGTTCGCAGCTTTGGAGAAACAAATTTTCTTTTTGTTTGCAAACTTTCTCGTTCGTCTTGTTTTTGGTTTCATTTCTTTCAAGATCTGTCGTGATTTGATTTAAGCAACATTGTAACAACATGCTCCAACGAAATGTTACAACTAACCTCCCCTATAACAGCAACCAAAAAGAGTAAAGAGAAGAGAAACGAACCCAACCACTCTCTCGGACTGGAGTGGGAGAAACTGTATAAATACAGTAGACGGACCTTCATACCACTCTACCTTAACCATTCTCTACTGTAAAGTCCAAGCAGACTTTGCCACATTATTATTATGATACATAGTTAACCAGTGTTAACCCAGTCTTCTTATTTCATCAACCAGATCCAAATTCTCTCCACATAACATATCCATTATATTGGTGTGATAAACTATAATGAACTATATTGAACTGTATCGAACTGTATTCCCATGGACTGTCCGTCACTGTTTTTATACAGTTTCTCCCACTCCAGTCCGAGAGAGTGGTTGGGTTTGTTTCTCTTCTCTTTACTCTCTCTTTGGTTGCTGAGTTTCCCTTTTGGTTATTGTCACACCACTAACGCTATTTCACTAATTAATCCGTAAACACACAGGTCAAAGAATACTAGCACAACCATATTGGATTGAAATTATTGTTAAGGATGTTTGAATTAACAGCATAAAGATGAAAAACCTTACCTTTAGTAGTTTTCAGATCACAGCTTTTGGTTTCAATAATAAAATGTAGCTTTTACTATGATATTTCGAAAAAAAGTCACACAATACCGCCATATGCAACAAAAACTTAGTGGGAACTGGTAACAACAAACAGCATTCGCATAGCTCTCAACTTTGCCCACTTAAACAAGCCTCAACTTCCCCTACTTGTCCCTGGCCACCTCTAACATTAATATTAAGGACAAATAAGTGAATCTGAATTTTAAAGATAATTATTCATTTTGTATATAACTATTAACAGCAGTAAAAGAATGTTTTGTTAACTGTTACAAATCAGATTTTTAAATTTGAAAAAAATAAGATAAATTCTATTCTTATACAAAAAAACTTTTAATAAGTTGTATATTACAAGTTGTTAATATGTTTTTAGGCAAAAAAAATAAAAAACTCTTAAGAGGGAGTTAGTGAAACTAACTTCTCAACATGATGAAGAATTTTGCAGGTTTTTATATAAGTTTTTTCAGACATGTTTTCCAGCCACAAACTTTTGGTTATTTATGCCTGGACTATTAAAGAACAACAGAAGAGAAATAATGATAAGTTGTTTTTAATTCTTATTTTTTTTGTTTTGCACGAAAAATATGTAGATTTAAGTTCCTCTAAAAATATTGTTTTACAAAAGTGGAGTTTGTTTGTCTATGTCCAACATTTTGAATATCATTTGAATAGATTTTTTAATTAATTTTGAACTGAGCATAGACTGTTTAATGAATGTGTGACCTTACAGTAGAATGTAGAACTTTAAATTTGGTTTAAAAATTTAAAAAATTCGACTGACTACAAGATCCCAAATTTTTCGGTTAATATAATTCGACCAAAACTTCTGCTTTGATGATATTTCAATTTGAAAAAAAAAAATCTGTTTAATTTTTGTAAATTATCTAATCTCAAATTTTGTTATTTACATATAAGATCAGAAATGGTTACTTTCACTTCCTGAGTTATAATAATTCCTGGTAACGGGGAAGTATTGCAAGGGTGTCAAAATTGCGAACGTGTTTTCATCGAAAATACATATTTTGAAATTCTCTGAGTAGGAAGAAAATGTTTTCAAAATGTATATATATGTAAATATACAGGGTGTAACAGCAACCTCTGGCAATACTTCGGCATATGGTTGTTTTTCACTTTATTTGGAATAAAAAAATTCTTATAAACCATGGTCCGATTCGTTCGCCTTCAAAAGATATTCTTCATTTTGGAAAATTTTCAATTTTCCTACTTTTTCTCATAAAATTGATTATATCTCAAAAAGTTTTTAACATAAATCATATTCAATTACATCTTTGGAAAGAGCATTAAATTTCCTATAAGAAACAGAAGTTTTATTTTAATTGTATTCATTATAATTAAAATAGCTGGTGAAATGTAGATATTTTTTCTGTAACCGGACCGTACGCTAGCCTTAAAGAAATGTATTAGAAAATGCTATTGAAAAGTGGTTTTTAACAGTCGAAGCGCTGAAGAGTTGAGTTTAATGTCTCTGAAAAACCTTACAATTAATTCAATTAAAATAAAACTTCTGTTGCTTATAGGAAATTTAATGCTCTTTTCAAAGATATAATTGAATATGATTTATGTTAAAAACTTTTTGAGATATAATCAACTTTATGAGAAAAAGTAGGAAAATTGAAAATTTTCCAAAATGAAGAATAACTTTTGAAGGCGAACGAATCGGACCATGGCTCTTTTCAAAGATGGGGGGGGGGTAATTGATATTATCTTCTTTTTAAAAACTTTTTGAGATATAATCAACTTTATGAGAAAAAGTAGGAAAATTGAAACTTTTAGAAAATGAAGAATAACTTTTGAAGGTGAACGAATCGGACCATGGTTTATTAGAAATTTTTTGTTCCAAATAAAGTGACAAACCATATCCCGAAGTATTGCCAGAGGTTGCTGTTACACCCTGTATATATAATAGTAAGCAATTTTGTGAAATACGTTAATACTGAATAATGGTTATGAGAAGGAGAGAATTGGGTGTATAAGAAAAAATAAACTGGAAATAATGCTGACAACTGTATAATAAGAAAAGTAACACAAACATCTTGGACTTTACATAAATATAGAAAATAGTAGTGAGAGATTTACAGTAAGTAAAGAGAATGGTAGTAGATGATTGCTGACGCGTTATGATTGCTGTATAAACTGTTCGAAAGACTGTCTCCTGTATGGTTAACGCAGCTGCACTATACAGAGTTTTCTATTCTAGTCTGGCCTAAGTAGTGAGTGAGACTGTCAATTTTTGTGTGTGTGTGTATGTGTGTGTGTGTGTCTCTATCTTTCTGCTCTCTCACTCCAGGTCAGACTATAGTGGGAGACTCTGTTTAAATACAGCTGCGTTAGCCATACAGGGAGACAGTCTTTCGAACAGTTTATATAGCAGTCACAACGCGTCAGCAATCATCTACTACTTTTCTCTTTACTCACTGTAAATCTGTAACTATCATTTTCTATATTCATGTAAAGTTCAGGCAGTTTGTGTTACTTTTCTTATTATCCAGTGTTCAGCATTATTTCCAGTTTATTATCTAATAAACCCAAATTCTCTCCTTCTCATACCCATTATTTACTGCAAATTCGGCTTGACAGATTTTTAAGCGGTTTGCACTATTTCACATAGAATTTACTTTTGAATGTTAAAAGGGATAAGGGGGTGGGCTCCTTAGTATTATTATTATTATTATCGGAAACGGGTGCCCAAAGGCGCGGGACCTAAGCCTATATGGCTCTTATCTCCCCGGTACCCCCCGTAACCCCTTAATTAGTCTCCCCCGGTAACTTGCCGGTTAATCTACAATATCTCAAGATATCCCTATACTCCAACTCGCCCAGACAATCCTGCGAGAGTGGTGTCCTCCCAAATATACGAAACCTAGTTCCAGCGAAACGGGGACACTGACATAAGTAGTGATACACCGTTTCCCTAACTCCGTCATCACAGTTCTGACAAATGGGACTCCGCGTCTTTCCTATGTTAAACAAGTGGCTGGACACCCAAGTGTGTCCAGTCACTATTCCTACCAAGGTCCTCAACCCCGTCCTACTGAGAGACAGGAGATACTCCGAAATTCTCTGCTTACCTGCCTTTATAAATCTTTTAGCTTGGAGGCACCCCTGCGTGTCCCCCCAGCATTTCTCCAAAGCTCTCGTCTCCCAAAGTCTAATCTGTTTGTCGCGAAACGTCTTTGTAACGGCCGGGGCTGGTTCAGGACCACAGAATGGTAATGATGATCCCTCCCTGGCCAGCCGATCCGCCCTCTCATTGCTCTCTATTCCCGCATGTCCGGGTATCCAATAGAGATGCACCTTACCCCTCCGAGCCAAAGCGTTGAGCTTCCTCCGACATTCTCCCACTAATTTCGAACTCCACCAAGGCTTACTCAAAGCCCTTAGTGCGGCTTGGCTGTCCGAGAAAATCCGCACTTCCTTGAACTCTCCCTGCCACTCCCCCACCAGGTGGCAGCATTCAATGATACCCACCACCTCAGACTGGAAAACAGTGGCCAAGCCACCCAAGGCCACCGAACTCTCTTTATCCAGTTCCTGAAACCAGGCTCCCGCCCCCGGGCTCCTTAGTATTACTATACATTAGAACCATCGACAGAATCCCAAATTTGTAAGAAAAGCGACTAATCGGAATTAAAATTTCACAGAATTGTTTTTTATTTTTAATTTTTGGAATTTTCAAGCACGCGACTTGATGGAGGAAGTTTGGCAGGGAAGAAAGAGGGAGTGAGAGAGAGAGAGAGAGATGTTCAGAAAAAATGGAAATCCAAGGCAATCACTTGAAACTGGAGGAGTTTTTTGAAAATAAAAGAAAATTCAGTCCAAGAATGTACTCTATAAAAATTTAGGACTTTTCTTAATTAGTAGACAAACTTCTTTTTTTTTTTCGGTTAAATTGGCCGCATTACAATACTACCTACCGATCCGAAGCATTATTATGTGTTAAAGTAGAAGAAAGAAAATTATAATTATGTTTTGAAGTTACAAAGTAGTGGAGAGATGATAACTAATGTGAAATAGTTCCACCAACAACTGACGAAGGGAGAATATACGTACGTACAAGGTACAAAACCTTTTCACGCTCCACTGAGAATTTATTGGAAAAGCACGCCCATGATATTGTAAACTACTATATAACTGTAATATAATAAACTAAGCAATATAAAGATCTTATACACTTAATTATTTATTTACTTGGGATTTTATTAAATAATAATTTTATTAGAAAATATTGTTATATTGTTTTTTTTTTTATAATAATTAAACAATTAAAAATAAATGAGTGATTTATATCAATTTATTATTTATTTTTTTATCGCCTTTGTTATGTTCCAGTTTCTAGTATGATAAGTCAGTGTGATAAATTCTGTGTTGTTAAATAAATTGAATAAAATATTGTAAATAAATGTGTACAAGACTTATTATTATTATTCACAAAAGGGGAGGGCAAACCCTACGCTATCCAAAGCCTCCCAGGGCCTATATAGCTACCCCTAAAGAATAACAACCACTGGGACTAGAACGAAAATCCAGGCCCAGGTTTAAACCATCTAAGTTCCACCACAGACCGAACAAATCGGACCAAAACCTTAAAAGGACACAGCTTAAGTTCCTCTACCGATATCCTATTCCGGCCGAAAGTCCTAAACCTAATCTCCTCACAACCCAAACAATTCGTCATCAGATGCATGGGTGTTTCCTCCTCAGACTGTTGGGACACGTCTTTCCAGGAACAGACCGTTTTAAGTATACAGGGGTCGTGACACATAAAAATGAAATAGAAGAAGAAATAAAGGCTAGGATTGCTGCAGGCAACAGGTGCTTATTTGCTCTGTCTAAAGCTCTCCGCTTTAAGGTGTTGTCACGGGATGCCAAAATAACATTATATAAAACGACCATAAAGCCGGTAGTTACATACGCGTGTGAAACCTGGGTATTAACTAAGTCATCTGTGAATGCGCTAGGGGTTTGGGAACGCAAAGTTCTGAGAAAGTTGTTTGGGGCCAAGATAGTGGAGGGACAGTGGCGCTCCAGAACCAATGCGGAATTGTACGAGCTGTATAAAAACGAAAACATAGTGGCCAGTATAAAGCAAGCTCGTTTGAGATGGCTGGGTCATGTCGAGAGGATGAAAGAGGAGCGCCTTCCGAAAAGACTCCTGTATGGGAATCCAGGAGGTGCAAGAAAGAAGGGTAGACCTCGTAAGAGATGGCTCGATGATGTACAGGAAGACCTCTCCGCATTGGGTGTAAGAAGATGGAGAAGAGAAGCGGCTGACAGAGCCGAATGGCAGAAAATTGTTAATGAGGCCCTGGTCCATTTCGGACTGTAGTGCCATGGTAATAATAATAATAATAATAATAATAAGTTTCACCACAGACCGAACAAATCGGACCAAAACCTTAAAAGGACACAGCTTAAGATCCTCTACCGATATCCTACTCCGGCCGAAGGTCCTAAACCTAATCTCCTCACAACCCAAACAATTCGTCATCAGATGCATGGGTGTTTCCTCCTCAGTTTCACAAACTCTACAAAAGGGGTCAGGCACAAGTCCCATTATATAGAGATGTCTCCTTAAACCACAATGCCCAGTGAGGAATCCAACCAGATGTCTGAGGGAGGTCCGTGAAAGACATCGGACCCCGATACTCAAAGCTCCGTCCGGGCCCCCAGTGAGCATTTTAGACTGCCGACAACCCACTGCACTCATCCATAAGGATGAGTGCTGTGAGGTCATCCACGTCTGAAAGCCCGACAAACATGTGTCAGAAGACACACCAACAGCAGGCTCTGGACCAATGAAAGGGAGAGAGGCACCTAATTTGGCAAACCTATCCCCCTCCTCATTCCCAAAAATTCCCATATGACCTGGAACCCAGACCAGAAGCACATCCTTTAATGAAGAAAGATCTTCCAGTCTTCTAGAACATTCCAACACCAATCTGGACGTGAAGACACATGAATTAAGCGCCTTCAACGCAGCCTGGCTATCCGAGCAGATACAAACACCTTTTAAATTAGTGTTACGCACCCTCTCATCCAAAATACAGCAAAGAATTGCATAAACCTCATCCTGGAAAACGGTGTCCCACTCACCAAGAGGCGCTACAATGATCTCCCGTCCAAAAGAGACGGCAGCCCCAGACAACCATCCATCATGGAACCGTCCCAGGTATGCATCGGATAATTTTCTCAGAGGAATCACACCAGACGGACCGCAGGTTAACCAATCTTCCCTAGAGGCAACCTAGACCCTGTAGAGTACCCAAGACAAAAGTTCCCCCCCCTGTCAAATTCCTATCAGAAGGGAAACCTATAATGGGAATCCTTAAAAGCATCTCGCGATAAATGGTAGAATGACCATATCGCTTACCCGGCCAAAAACCTGCCTGTTTAATTCTATAACAGGTTATCATTGCCTGGTTTTTCACCTCCACAAAGAGAGGTGGAATCCCTAACAAAGCTCCATAGATGCGGTCGGTGTAGTCCGAAACGCACCAGTCACCGCCAGACAAGCCAAACGTTGGATTTCTTCCAACAGCTGCCTAGTGGATCGTGTTTCAATGCGACGCCACCACACCAAAGCCGCATATACCAATCTAGGTTTAATGACCATGCAATAAATCCAGAACATCATCTTGGGA
>JAAEAF010010241.1:0-14855 GCA_011037195.1 Triatoma infestans
TTTTGGAATCTGTTTTTCGAAATAGATTTAAAAGCCTAAAAGATTTTCTCCTTGCCCGCAAACAATGGTAATTGTACCAGGGATTTTTTTAAAGAAGTTTTATGTGAGAGGGGGGAGGAGAATAAGGAACTGAACAGGACCGATTAATGCAAGACGTTAAGGTAGCTGCATAAAGTTGAGGATCTGACGGAAAAGAGTTAATAGTATTAATTTCTTTCTCGAGCCTATCCTGATAAATTTTTTTGTCATTTTCCCTCCAAGGAAGCTGAGGAAGAAGAGGTAGTAAATGATTGTCACTGGTGACTATTTCTGATAGGGTAAGGGAAATGGGCTGATGGTAAGAGAAAGGTTCATTTAATACGCGAAAACTGCTAATGAAGGAGACAAGGTCAAAAGATGCGCAACATAAATCATTGACCAATCATAGGACCAATAAATGTGTGATCACCCTGATAATCATCAAAGAAACGGCCATTTAGGATAATAAGGTCAAGGTTGTCACACATTTCAATAAAACGGGAGCCATTAGGATTCAAAACTTCATCCTTCGAATTTCTAGCCATTAAACACTTGGGATTATTAAGAGTCAAATCGTCTGGAAGAACCTGAGGCCGGCCGAGCCTGACATTGCAATCACCCATTAACAATATATTACCTGGTACAGAGGTTTGTAGAAATTCACTAAGAGAGATAAAATCTTGATCCCAATCATTACAGTTCAAATAAACAGGAACTAAGTAAGAATGAGCACCCTCAATATTAATGGCTATCAACGACTGACCAGCAATCATACAAAAATGCACCTTATTACACGATTTTTTCGTGCATGGAGAGTTTTTTCGCAGGTATCCATTTCAAGTTATAATCTGAAAAATAAGTGTTAAAAGTACAGAGTGAATCTCTATAACAAAAGTTTCGAGTAAAATGAAAACATCATATTTTCTTAATAGGTTAAAAAAAGAATAATTATCAAGCTTAGATTTTAGGCCCGCAATGTTATAATATTATTTATGCTAATAATTTAATAACATTTTAAATGGACATCATAATTATTTTGTTATTTCTGTACATCAGTGTCAAAAAGTATTGATAATTGTTACTTTATATCGTATTGTGTAAAGGTGTGTTATTTTGTGTGTAAAAATAATCTTTTTATTTTGTTTGTATATTTACTTTCAATAAATACAACATAAGAGATGTTAACTGTTGATAACTATTGGACAGCCGCCGCCCATAACATAATTCCAAGAGGCAGAATAGAAACAAGAATAATAATCAGTTTTAAGGATTGCAACACAAGAATGTTGGACTATAAAGAAAGAGAGAGGAATATTTCTTACCTGCCTCGGATGGGCGTTCTTGTTGGACATTTTTTTGTTATTTTCCACCGAGAAGACCTTCTTGGAGCTCATCTAAGTTGAAACTCCTCTAATACATGTAAAATTGCCATCTTAAATAAATTTATTTGTCCGTATTACTTAAAATTGAATTATTGAATTAATGCCCGTGTACATATCTGTTTGTTTGTGCTTGTAGTGTTCAGATTGGTGTTATCGCCAGAATAGACCAGAAAGAGTCGACAGAGTGAACAGATTGGACATATTAATTATTCTAGATGATTATTTTCCTAAATAGTTCTTTCCTTGGTTTTTCGTGAACTAGATTTGCATTATGAGAAAACTTTTGGGTGGCTCATGTGAAATCTGTTGTTTTCCAATGGGAGCGAGCAATGTGTTAAACCTAGAAGTAAACTTAATGACATTATAATGTACCATAATTTTCTTTACAAACAAAAAAAAAACTATAACGGGATCGGTATATGAATATAATAATACAGTATGCACAAACCAAAATTATTACTATAATTACATATATATAAAACTTATAAAGAAAGAAACACTAACTAATAGGAAACTTACATACATAAATGTACTAATCATTATTATCACTACCCTACAAATATCTACATATATATATTTACGACTTGACTCGATACAAACCCAAAAGTGTCTTATACACCGGAAATTATTAGTTATTCATGCATACCTAAAATATTCGCGATACTCTTAGGGCGTCTAAATATACTCCTAAACATACTATCCGATAATTACTAATAAGCTGTAGCGTTACCAAACTGGTACATATGTGCGTGAATAGCTAGTCTTTAGAGAATGTCCAGAGGTTCGAGAGAAGAGAGAGACGTAATGGAGATTATATTCTCTGACGCAATACTGGCTGGAACTAAATCTGGATCTGGAACTATATCTGAATCTGTATCTAAAACTGGGCGTTATCTGAAGCTTGGCTGAATCTGAATTTGAACTTAAGTCTGAATCTGAAACTGTTCCTGAACGGTATCTGAAACTAAATTGGTACGCTAATTACCATGAGGTCTTATCTCAACCCTAACTTAAATTATTCTGGAAACCACTTACCGGTACGAAAGCTACTCCTAAATATCTCCCTCCCACAGGAAATGAATACGTTACTGCTTCAACTACAATTTCGCCAAATAGTGAAATACACCTTCCACAACTCTTATAAACTTATTTCGTTGTACGGCAGTCTACACTATTACAAGTTCAGCTCAGCAATGGCTGACAAGGGACGCTTCGCCTTCAGAGGGAAGAATAGTTACATACAGGGCCTCAAGGGCGCAGTACTTGATAGCACCACTAACTATTGATTTCACATCGATCTACTAGAGGCGCGTCGATACCATCTTTCAATTTAAATTCTAATTATTTTGTAATTCTTTCCTTTCCCTCGAAATCGAGGGTTAC
The DNA here is from genome assembly GCA_011037195.1 of Triatoma infestans. Lineage (NCBI taxonomy): Eukaryota > Metazoa > Arthropoda > Insecta > Hemiptera > Reduviidae > Triatoma > Triatoma infestans. The sequence continues at coordinate 2,784 of JAAEAF010010241.1, forward strand.
AACTGGAACTCTTGGAATTTTTTATTTTTGACATATTTTGTTCACACACACACACACACAAATCATTTATTTTTTCATACTCACGAAACCTCAAACATATATTTTCGGTGTAAACACGATTTCGAAATTTTGCACTATCACAATATTTCCTTTCACTTAGTAAGAACAAAATAATATGTAATGAATTTTGAAAATATAAGTTGCTATAAATTGAGAAATATAGTTATCTAATTGGAAGTATTTTTATAAAACTGGTCTGCTTTGGGACTTGCACAACTTAGCACTTAATTTGTCAAAACCTTCAATACTTATAGATTAATACATAAATAAAAGTGTTGAGATCGTTTTGATGACCTTTTTAACACGTTCATAAGATCATCTAAATGTTTTAGCAAAAAATAAATCATTCTGATAAAAATCATTCAGTATAATTTAATAGATTTTGAATGTGATAAAAGCTATGAGAAAGGCTATGCAATAAAGTGCGAGAGCATTTTTGGAATTTTTTCGATTTTTAAAACGTAAATTATCTTAAATCAAACTTAATATCTGCATAAGTGGCCAAAACGAATGATTAGACTCTCGGATGACCACAAAAAGAAGCAGGCTATCAAGGAAAATGTCTCTGAAGAAAAGGAGTACTTTAGAGAGAAGCAGGATGCCGTAGCTACCCCGCAAACCTATTAAAATAGGTTTCAAAGAGAGGTGATATGATTAGCTAGTGTACTAAATTTAAAGAAAGTTTATCAGAAAATATTGCGTGGGGGGGGGGATTAAATTCAGGAAATTTGCAATTCCATTCAATCGCCATACATTTAATCTCATTAGCTTCACATGATGCTGATTGTTATATATATATATATATATTGAAATCGTACTTTCGAGGGAACCCTAAACACTACCCACTCAGAAACCTTGAGGAAAATTAATTTTCCCAGAAAATTTTTCAAAATGCAAAAGAAAATAAAAGGTGCATTTTCGGAGTACCGGTAATAGCAGTCGGATGCCAAATAAGCCGCTTTTGACATATCCAGACCCTTCTACAAAGGAGTAGGAAGTTATTTGTCCAGTAGTTTATGATGAATTTTATAATAATGTTTTTTTTACGAAATCCGAAGTGGGAAGTGTTGTATGAATTGCGGATGTTTGCGATCTGGTTGAGAAGTTATATGAGTAATTTTTTCAAATAATCTGCTTCTTTTTCAAAGAAGAAGAAGTAGGCTAATTAATAGGGGCGACAGGAAGATGGAAGTATGTCCGATTGTAAGTGAAAAGTAAAAGTAAATATATATACTTCTCTCTATCCTAAAATATATATATATATATATAAATATCATGTTCTTGATTTAAATGTAATTATTTTTCTAAAATACAATGAAGAGAAAATTTAGGAACAAGTAATATATAATAAATCATGTAAGAAGTTAAAAATATATATATTTCGCTAGAGGCTAAAAGAAAGAACATTAGGAAGCGGTCAGGGTCCGCTGAATACCTCCCCTACATCCTGATATATATATATATATATATATATATATATAAGTTCATCAATTTTAATATCCTGTATCTTTTTTTTTTAGATCTAAAAATTGGTTGTTTAAAAAACTTAAAAAAACAAAAATTATTAAGAGTTCTATTTTATTTGAAAATCGTATAAAATTGCATCATATTACAAGTTTGATAGACAAGTTGAAAATATGAGAAGGAGCGATTCCGTGGTGGGGGTGGGGCGGAGTTAAAAATCGGGTCGTCATCGTGAGTTTGAAAAAAACTTCGTGTTGTCGTTGAATGTTTTCTTAAAGTTCATCTTGTTGTAGTTGAAGTAATATTCTATTAATTCTATTATTATTTTGATGTTTTTATATACTTATTTATTTCTGTTTTTTTTTTATTACTCGTTTGACATTTTAATTGTGATATTTTGTAAACAGATCTTTTAGATTTCATTTTCCATTTCATTTTTTTTATTATTTAATTATTTTACGGTAATCAAGTGTCACAGTGGTAGTCTTTCGTGATTAAATATTACTCTTACACTCAAAGAACAACAATTAAAAATAATAAGATAGTTTGAATAATTAATTATCAATGTAAATTTCCTCCAAAAAACGTAATTTAAGTTACATATCTCCAATTTCCATTTTTCTCAAAAGAACACTGAATACAACGCCTTTTAAAACTGGAAAACACAACATGTGGCTTGGTTAGGTATGGATAACTTCCTTTTTTTAACCTAGTTAGGTCTTAATAAAAGCACTTCCAAAAGTGCAAGTTTATGTTATCGCAATGTTTTAACGAAACATCCTTTGATGATGGGCGAACACCCGAAACCGGTGTCGATGACTACAAACAAGAAGCAGACTATTGTAATAGTACCGCAAAGATAATGCAACCTCAGCAGAGAGTGGTTTAATTTAACTTAAAACTTTTTGTTCGCCTTTTTTCAATGTACATAAAACTGTAAATATTTTTTACTGAAGTATATTTTTCAATGATTTTTAATGTTAACGATTCAGACATAAAATAAAACAATTTAATTTCATAAGTTTTTCAATATTTTTGTCAATATTTTTTTTTACAAACTGAAGACATCTTCATTATCTGATTATTTTAAATTGCAATACTCGATTTAAGGTAAATATTTTTCATGATAACTGTATATTTTTTGAATTACTGCCATGGACTATGAACTCATGAATTCATTCTCTTCCTCTCTCTCTCTTTCGTTTTTTTTTATATATGACACAAGAAGACATCATTATCGCTAGCTTGCAACATCACCAGCTAGCTCTCTACATCACCATCGCTAACTTCACCATCCTTAGCTAGCTCTCAACAAGGCCATCACTAGCTTCTGCTACATAAGCTAGTTTTCATCATCACAGCTAGCTTTCAACAACACTGGCTAGCTCGCAACAGCATCATCGCTAGCTTTCTGCACCAAAAGCTAGTCTACATCAACTTCGCTAGCTTCAACAAATCCAGGCTAGCTAGAACGAAAACGTAGCCAAACCAGGTGAGCTGCAATGATACATCATTCAGCAGCACGCTCAAATTTTACACACGTGAAAAATTCTTCAAGAGAGGAGATGATGTAATAGTACCGCAAAGATACAGCAGAGAGAAGAGAGACCCTCTCTGGTTAACAGAGACTACTCTCTGACTTAGGCAGGCTAGAGTGGGGGAACCTGTGTATATAAGCCAGTGGGGATCTATCTAAAGAATCTATCAGATACAACCATACAACTGTACATCGCACCATGTCATATCACTTCTTTACTCACACCATTCATTCTATCATTTTCATTATAAAGTCCAGTGCAGTTAGTGTAAACTTAGCTACATTATATTAGTGTCTTCATATCTCATTTATTTAATCAAACCTAATTTCTCTCCTCAACAACTCCATTATACTATCACCACAAAATATCTTTGTTGATTGATAAATTAGTTTGAAGGCATTTTTCTTCCAGTAGATCGATGAATTGTATACATTTTCCGGTCCTACTTTGCCAACTGTTGAAACATAACTGAAACTGTTATGTATTGTAGTTTACTACAGATGAATTCTTGTACGAAATATCTACAATACCCCAAGCATCAAGATTTTTTTTAAACAATAAAAAAATATATTAGCTGTCAATAATTCTAAATTATCTATTATTTTATTTGTTATAATTACAGAAAGTTATTCTATAAAACCAATTAGCCTGTTTTTTAATGATTATTATTTATAGAAACAAGAAAGAAAAGAAAAGAAAAAAAAAAAAAAACAATGATTACGAGGAGGATAATTATAGCAATCAAGTGGTGTGGCATGTTTGAAGTTAAGTTCTTTGATCTTTGTTATTTTTATTGTGTAAGATTTTTGTAATAAATGTTTTAAGTAAGACTTAAAGTAGTAAATAATACCTATTTACTACTTTAAGTCAACTGACAGAGTCGGGTCACATTCTAAACCTAAAACTCCTATAGATATATCTGTATTAAAGAGGTACATATTGAAAGTACATAATGTGTTAAATATTTCATATTAAACAAAAAAGGAAGTATTAATCCAAGTTATATCTGTGTTTAAAATACATATAAATACATATAATGGTTTAAAAAATACGTAATCTCTTAAATATTGTGCAACAATGAAGGGGGGGGAGAATTGTATTTTTTATATTGAAAAGGTCTCATTCCTTTGTTTCTAAACTTTGAATAATCGAACTTTTTTTTCCATTGTCTGTATAATATATTTTTTTTTCTTAATTCTGTTACAGTAACTAAAAAAAAGTGTTACATTAGAAAATATGTTAATTTATTAAAACACCGAAAAAAAAAACCTATTGCAAAGATTAAATCATCAAGGTCATGACTGAAATTAGAAATGTTGTAACTAAATTATTGTTAAATCTATTTGTTAATCACATTGCTTTTTTTATACAGATTGAAAAGATAATTAACAGAAAAGTAAATAAACAAAAAGACGTCTATTTTGTTTGGAACTTTTTTTTCAAATGAAAAAAACCCTCATAAATCTTATACATTTCCCATAATAGTGGATATAATAAGGAATTAATTAAGTTTCGAAAATTAAGAATGTGATGGATGCCAGAAATATAAAAATATATTTATTGGAAATTATCAAAATTATGAAGAAAATGCAAGCTCGTTGGCAAAAATAGTACATCCAGGTAGAAGACTACAGTTACAGGAAGAGTTCATGAACCTTGTTAGCATTTTCTACCCCTTCTTTTCACAGGGGAAGATTTGAACGAACAATTAGAAGGCATTCTTTCAGGACTGTCTGAACTAGACATTCTACCAGTAAACATCAGTTCCAGTTTAAGCATTAACCTTAAATAAAATCAATCTAACTAGTTTCCACAATATATTAATAAATTTATGCATTCTTTGCGAATAATATGTAGTTATTATTTGAATAGAATATACATATTTATGGTTAGCAGTGGTGACTACTTTCTTATTTCTGATACTTCTCTCTCTTAAAACTTACATACCCACAAGCCCTTTACTAAACCGCTTACGCCACAAACAAGCTACCACTACACTAAACAACATCACACCAATTACATTACATTTTAGAAAAAACCTGGTGTGAAACTCACACACACTACTTTCTCTTCACAAATTTTCATTAAACTACGAATTCTTACTAAACGTTTAAATGCGTTAAAATAAATATAGTGTTGGTGGGGGTAAATCAGCTAACTGAACTGTTTTCATAAAAATTAAAAAAAAAAAAAATTTGGTAACATTGTTGTTAAACTCGCAATTAATCGATTTTTCCACTCACTTTTAAAAACCAGCAATTATTTTTAAAATAAACCATAAATACACATTTTTCCCCTCCTTGGAACTGGAACCATTTTATGATCTATTGTACCCCCTCTGGTGCCGAGGATGAGCTAGCTCATCTACACCACCCTCTCCAGGTTGAGCTCCCTAAGGAATCCCAAAATCCTGGAAGGTTCTAGGACGCGTATTTCCTCCTCCCCTATTTGCTAACGGCCCAGGATTATTAAATCTTCTTTGAATGACGGTGAAATGTTATTGGTGTGCGATGTTTTGTAATGTTTATAGTGGTAGCTTGTGTAGCACGAGCGGTTTAGTAAAAGGGCTTGTGAGTATATATGTTTAAGAGAGAAGTATTACTAATAATAAAGAGAGCACCACTGTTTTTAAAATAAATATATTATTCTCTAAGCAAATTTAAGTACTTTACAATATCACAACTATATTTTAATAAATCAGATATGTATCTAGAATAAAGGCAAATTACTATCACTGGCACAAGTATTCTGGCTTGAATGTCTGTTTCAGACTGTCTTGAAGGAATACCTTCTAATGTTCGTTTAAATCCTCCCCTGTGAGAAGAAGGGGTAGACAATGCTAACAAGGTTCATGAACTCTTCCTGTAACTGTATTTCTTTTACCTGGGTTACCCTTTTTTGCCAACAAGCTCACATTTTTCTCATAATTTTCTTCAATTAAAATAGATATAATTTCTTGCATCCATCACAACGGGATCACAGTCTGTGAGGAGATGTATTAGAGTTTCCTCCATCTCCCCACAGGAATCTGCATGTGCCATCATCTTCTAAGCCAAGCTTTCTCAGGTGTCTCCCTGAGTCGCAATGCCCCGTAAGGAATCCCATAAGAATACGGATCCTGTTCTTACTCAGATTGATGCAGGCTTTTGACCTTTCCTGCTTATATCCACCCAGACAGATCTTGGCCTGCCTCAGTCCTGGGATGACGTTCCCGCGAGGCGAGCTCTTTTCGCCACCTCCTCCTTCTTTATTTCTATATTATATGAAGTTAAAAGAAAATCGTAGTTTTCTTTTTTCTTTAGAATGAATGAGTGATGAGTGAATGCTGTTGGTAGCGTGAAGAGTGTAGAACGGTAGCGTTCGCTATGGTGAGTCATCTGAAGAGTGATGTGGCTAGATAAAACTATTGCTTGAACTCGCCCAATCTAACGGTGGCGAGCTACTGTGGCTAGTTAGCAATGTTGATGAAACCTTTAAGGTTGATATAACGACTGATGTTTATACAGTAGAGTTTATCCGGTGACTCATTCGTATTTTTCAAAGTTGATTTGATGAGTGACTATTAAACCTCTCAGATGTTCCACTTTAATCAATTTCTCTTGACCGCTAGATTATTACTTTCTAAGTAAGAGATTGACTGATGAAGTTGAAGCACATTCGTCAATGGACGTGTCCCATAACGCCTAGTTGATGTGAAGTTGGAAGCTCAGCAACGGCAGCTTGATGTAGTTCCTAATGAAACTACTGAGTTCAGATTTTATGTTTACAAAATTAGATCATTCTTACTACAACCTACTTGACATCATTTTTCCGGAAAATGCATACAGCAGTTCTTCATTATGGTGGTTTAAAAATTTCAAGTCAATGTAAAAGATTTGTTTCCAATATTGAAGTTTCGATATAAAAATTAAATGGAAATTATATTAAAATTTAGGGCAATTCTATTACTGATCTTTTAGGTTTCTGCGGCTATATTCATGAAAAACATAGTTGTGATTGGTTCCACAGAGCTGGAAAGCATCAGAGATATTTTCCGTGATAGCCTGCTTCTTTTAGTGGTGATCGACCGGTTTCGGGCGTTCGCCCATCATCAGGATGCTTTATGTCAAACAATGTGATAACATAGATTTGCACAGAGCAAATTTAGTTGATACACTGGTCTTTAAATGTTTTTATTAGGGTCTAACTAGGTTAAGAGGGGTGTTGGTACCGTTTCGATCTTAAAATGGGCATCTTGCACCCTTTAAAAATAGAAACATCCAAAACGTGGGATGTGTAACATCCTTCTTAACCGAGTTAGGCCCTAACAAAAACATTTAAAGACCAGTGTATCAACTAAATTTGCTCTGTGCAGATCTATGTTATCTCATTGTTTGACAAAAAGCAACCTGACGATAGGAGAAACGCCCAAACCGATCGATGACCACAAAAAGAAGCAGGCTATCACGGAAAATATTTCTGACGCTCTGATTCATGATAAACACTTGAGCATTGCCATGTTTCGCCCATATTTCGCAATGAGCCTCTTCAGGCTTATTCCTATCACTTTCAATCCTATTAATTTCAATAATATTTTTACAATAATTTGAATATACTTAGAGTGAAAACATATTTTCTCCAAATTCCCCTAATAGCTTTCTACCCTTTTTGTGTTATAACTTTACCCCTTAACATGCAACTGGACATTCTAACTCAACAATAAATAATAATGAACTTTGGTTCGTTGTTATGTAATGTAATCATTTTACCCGCTGGGATAATTTTGGACCACTCTCACCAGAAGGCAGTAATCTTTCTATTACAAAAATTTGCTAGTCTTGTTGCTTTCATTAGGAAAAAAAATATATATTCTTCCAAGTTTCTGTGGAGTAATATAAGAGACAAATCTTATGCTAATGAGCTGCTATCACTAAGACTGCATTCTTGAAGAAGCGGATATACAAAACAAAAAAAGTCAAGAACCTCATAAAATGTTGGATAATTTCAAAATATGACATATGTAGAAAGCGCCCGATTACCTCTCTACAGGTGCAGAATACTTTTTTAATACTTAGTAGTATATATTTTATATTTTATTACTTTTTTCTTTATTTATTTTTTAAAAGGTAAATTCCCCTCTTAAATAAGAGGATTAACTATTTTTCAAAGAATTTCTTTTTCCTTGAATTTAGAGTCTGCATGAAGATTTCTTTTTTTAGTAAACTGAAGTTTAGGGATTTATCTCAGTCCTGATATAATTCAAAAGATTGTTTTTTTTGAAATCTCCGAATTTTCTAATTAGCGAAATGTGGAAGCATTAAATTTACATGCTCTTGGCAATAGGGAAAGTGCATTTGTCGACAAATTGGAGGGGGCTTTACAATGAGGGTTTGTGTGGAAGGAGTATCCTAAAAAAGTCAAATCCAATGGGAACTGGGAGATTTATGGTGGTGGCTTTCTTGTAGATCCAATTATTTATATTGTTTGTCTAGTATGTAAAAATAATTGCCCGCAAGGGGTATCTGTTGCATGCACTTACTTGGGGAGTAGCGACCCCACGAGCTACCACAGCTCAGTATTCCATGCACTTCATCAGAACAGTACACAACACACTTAAACTACATACACTCTACTCTTTACAGACAAGGACAAACACAGTACACAAACTAGGGTCTCAGTCCCTAATTAATTGGCGAAAGCCAAGGGAGAAGGAAGGGATTACCAACGCGGAGGTCCCGGGTTCGAATCCAGCATGCTGCCCTTACATTTTTTTCTTCCTAGAAGCCTCTACAACTCATTGTCCAGTGATGGGCAGTGTTTTCGGAGCTAGAGAACGCTGCTTGGAGACCGGCTGTGCATTGGAGAAAGTTCCGGGGGGCACAATAGATCTTTCAGGTCGCAGTGCAATAATCTCCTACAACAATCTACAATGTAAAATAATAGATGGAAGCGATAATGTGTAATGGATACGGTAGAGTTTGTGCAGTAGGTTAAACCTCAATTAGTTAGTGTAGTGGAAGAAAGAAATGCAAAAATAATAGTTTTGAAAAATAGTTTAGTGAATTTTGACAATATTTAAGTGAAGCAGTTTTGGAAAATAAATAGTGAATTTACCTATAATATAGCGGGTATTTAAATAAGTAGGTAAGGTATAAAATAAATAGTGAAGGTAAAGGTGAAGGTCATTGCAATTAAAGAGACAAAGGCACAAGAATCCGTTAGGCCAACTCTTTTGTAAGAGAAAATCCCCCGCTAGAGTAGGGCATTCTTGGGACAGTCTGCGTTCTGCCTTCTAACAAGAATAGTTTGTTGTAGACACCGAAGCAGAACACTTTAGGAATCGCTATCTTAGAATCAGTGCAGTTCCGTAATATATTAATAAGTTTATAATATCTTTGCAAATAACTTGTAGTTATTATTTTATTAGAATATATTTATTGTTTGCAAGATGACTACTTTCTTATTTCTGATACTTCTCTCTTAAACATACTTACAAGCCCCTTTACTAAACCGCTCGTGCTACACCAACTACTGCTACAAAACCTACAACAACTCAACACACCAAATACATTTCATTACACTACCTCCGCAGCAGTGTAGGGCAGTAGATAACTAGAAATGTAATTAACTGAAGCTAGAGAATTTCCCAAAAATTTAATTCTCCTAGAAAAAATGTTTCAAACATGGTGATAAGAGAGAAGAGATTAATTAAGTGATAGCCCGCTGGACTCCCATGCGGAGCCAGTTTCGGGTCCAGCAGTGATGCCCTTAGATTTTCTCTTCCTAGAAGTCTCTACAGCAGCTCACTGTCCGTGATTTTCGTAATTGAGATATTTTGTTCACTACACAACACAAAACATTCGCTGTAAACTTTTTTTTTAATTTTGGGGGGGCACAAAATATGTATTTCCGGTGGGAACTCAAATACGATCGCAAAACTTCTTCTTATATCAAGAAGAAGAAGATAGGAATTGTAAATCTTTAGTTCATAATTACATAATACTTAGTAAAATTATCTTATAAAAGCTTTTATACAATAGGAAATCATCAGAGATAAGTACCGATGGAAAGAACAAGATAGTACTCAAGTTGTCAAGTGTTCTCTGTTGTGAAAGTACTTCAGAAAAGAATGGCATGCTAGAAAGGCTAAAAAAAAAAAAAATAGGAACATGGTAGTTTTTATAATTTTTTTTTTTTTTTTTTAGCCAATGGAACTGGAAATATTGTGTCAACAATCACTTCCTGACATTTTCGTTTCAGGCTCCTTCAGATGAGTTAATCGAAACTGTTCTAGATAAAAAACTGAAGAGTTCAAAATAAAACTCTGATACAATAGAGTTTTCGGCCGTGATAGTCTCTCTTAAATTTGGGATCCTCGATCGGTTTCGGGTGAAACCTTCATCTTCAGGATAAACATTGTGATTGCACACCTTTTCTTAAGACAAAATCAGTGTTTACAAGAAAGGCCTAAAGTGGGAGTAGTTAAAAATTTACAATATATGACAAATGAGATAAAAACTACCCCACTACAGGACCTGTTAGATCATAGAAACAGTTTCCGAAAAATAGTGTGTAAAGTGATTTTCCTCTGTGCAAGTCTATGGCATCACACTGTATATCAAGATATCCTCAAGCTAGGCATCAATTAAAAAATCCAACTCATATGTTTTAATCCTCTTCTTATTCAAAGGCCCCACAATTTCAAGGAACCTCCGCGGGGCCCTTTGCAGCCACTCGGAATTCCAAAGTCTGAGTAAGGTTTTGACATTTTCTACTATTCCATCGCCCAATGTAACCTCGGGCGGCTTCTTAGAAGGGTGCCATGGCCTACTCATTATAATTTTTAATAGTTTTTAAATAATAAAAAAAAAAAATCTGGTGTGAAACACTCACACAACTTTCTCTTACACCAGTTCTCAAAATTATAATTGATAAATTTTATAGTTAGTGTACCAAAATTAACGAAGTTCGTCAAAAATTGAAAAAACTGTTCAGTAAAAGCACACTTCCGGTTTACTAATTTCCTTGAAACTCAGAATTTTGGCCATCTATTTATTTCTAATTAATTTTTGTTTGGATGATAGAATTGTATAATCAACTAATGATACCACTGTAGAGAACATAAAACCCCACCGTCTCCCCTAAAAGGCCCTTAAATGGAATTTCCAGAGAAATGTTGTAAAGTAAAAGGTTGTAATCATTGTATGTGTAGTTTATATAGGTAAGTTCAGAAAATCGTCGGAGCCATTTGTTGAGAAACACAAAAAAATAAAAAACCACTAGTAAAGTGTACTTCAGGTTGAGGAATTTTAACAGATAATGTACTGTCGATCCCATGTGATACTAACGGAATATCAAGTATGAAACGGTTTTTCGTTTTTTTGAGCTTGCCTGTTCACATAAACACACACACACACACACACACACACACACACACACACTTACCAGGAGTAAGAGAAAGTAAAGATTAACTTATAAATGGAAACAGAAAAGGTCAAATTGCGCTCAGAATTAAATAGTAGTTAAATGATCGCGTTAAAATAAAACAAAAAGACAGTTCTTGACAGTCTACAATTTTATTACTTAGGATCATTTTTTTTTTTTAGGTATCTATAGTTACATTATAATTTCACAATTCTATGTATATTTTATGTAATGACGGAAATTATAAATTTTGCCTGAAGCTGAAAAAAATTTTGCTTCATTTAATTTTAGAGGCACATCATGTAGATAAAAAAAAATATTCTAAAGGAAACAGATACATAACTGATATATAACAGATGAATAAATAATAGTTGGTTACACTTATAATTATTATAAAAGTAATTAATTTTTTATATCTACATACACATATAAAACTAATAACAGTGTTGTTAATGACCGCTGGTAGAGACAACGGCGGACTGACAACAGATTGGTTAACATTGACCTGATAACCTCCCCACTTCTTACTTAATACCAAACCACTCCTGCTAAACTCCTTCACTTTCACTATTCAAACAAGTCCCCCCCCCCCAATTAGCTGGACTTA
>JAAEAF010010242.1:0-27483 GCA_011037195.1 Triatoma infestans
TTGGTATTACAATGGATATATATATATATATGTGAAACACTAATCTGAATAAAATCGTGATACCACTCACAACAATGAATGAAGGAAGCTACGTTTGGGGAAACCTGTTTGATTGCCCCAATTATAAATTTGGATTTCTTAAAAAAAAAAATCAGACGCCAAAAATGGAAACAGTACTCCAAAGAGCGGGATAGCTTGGAACAATGAAGTATCTACCCGAAGCATGGTCAGGTTGTTAGATAACATTTCTTCGTTTAATCAAAAGCAATAGAAATATATATACAGTTTTCGATTTGGTAATACTTTACATTTTTCAATATTGTATTCCTCACACATTGGTTTAAGTGGTTTTGGTGCGTGAATTCCTGGATTCGATTCCCGTAAGGGCAAAGTCGGTGTTGAACGAGCATTGTGGAAAAAAAAAAAAATGGGAAGCTACAGTTCGTAGCGCACCTAAGTAGCGAAAGTCAGAACTAAACGGCGAGGGAACTGCAGTGTGCTTAACACACGTCCCACAATATATTGTCGACTGGCATGTCTTGGTCAGTCCTCTATATATTGTTGCGCCATAAATTTTAGGTTTACAATACTGTAATTTCAATTACAAAAATGATATATAGTAATTACCTACTATTTTTATTTGGCTTGCTAGCCCCAGACCCTATGAAAATCTACTATTTAATAATGATATTCTGTATCCATCTTTGTTTAAATTTAGTTCAATGAACATTTCATTATAAAATTTTCTGTTTTCCATGATTATCTTTTGTTTTCCTTATCCAAACAATTGAAACGTTCTTAATTTATCATTGATTTCATGTAAACATAAGAAACAACGGGGAATATATTTTTATCAGCGTTTACAAAACAAGAGATAATATTATAAATAAACAAACTGATTTATGTATATAAAACCAGGATTTCAGGCAAATTTTAAAAATATAAATGGAAACTTCATCTTTTCAAAATTTTATAAAAAAAAGTTTTTTTTTAATACGAAATTTCGCAACTATACAAAGCAAACAACAAGTGAATCTGATGGTAAGTGACATAAAATGGGGGCGTGAAATTCTTGATGGGAGATGTGTCCCAATGGAGGTACTCCCTAATTATTACATTTTGCTGGATGTCAGAAGATGCTAACTAGAAGATAGGTGGACACGTGGGGCTAACGGCGTTTTAGTTTCCTGGAAGGGTTATTCGGTATTGTAAGGGAAGAGAGTTTTTGGACTAGGAGATTAGAATTGGTTGGGCATTGGATCATGAATTTTTTTTTTTGTAATACGTTTTTATTAGCTGATGGACAAAAGGGATTTTTTCAGTTAAGTGTGAAGGGTTAGGTTGGAAACATAAGACGAGGGCGTTGGTAATTCTTCTGGAGGATTGGAAAGATTGAATGCGATAAGAGTTGGAATGCTTGGTTGGGCTTTATAATAGGATTGTCGTAGATAAGTCTTTTGTTTTCGAGGGAAAGTTTAGAGCGTTAAGTAATCTCGAAAGGAGTTTATATTGTCTGTTTTTAGTTCAAGTCTTTTTAATCTTGTGTACGGATTCTAAGTCCTAGATTTTTGGACTTTGTAAACTGTCGGGATTATGGTCCCATGGAGGAGAATAGGAGGGAAAAGTAGCGCGTCGGAGTGTGAAGGATATGCATTTGCTTTATTCTCCGCCAGATAAGCCATTCTTATTCAGAGAGATGATATAGGATTGTTGGGATGTGAAAACAAAAGGATCGGGATTTGGTGCAATAATAAAAGTTATAAATATTGAATTTTGAACAATTTTGTATTATTATGTAAACACATTCTTTTTAAACTCGTTAGTAAACAATTACACATAGACATATCTTTTGGTGATTCAGTAATGGTGTATAAGAATTCTAACTTGGTATTTTGACTAAATTTAATTGTGTTCAATATTATATTATGTGTTTAGCTGTGATGTAATGGGAACTGAATCATTAGAATAATAATAATAAGGATCCGAATCATTAGTTACTTTCTATTTTAGGCCAAAACTAGGGAAGAAGAATTCCATATAAATTGAAGCGAGCTTAGGTCCTCTCTACAGAAGAAAAGTTTTTAAGAACAGTTATCAACACCAGTCAGTAAACATCATTCTATGTACTTTCTAATACTCAGCCAGTCTGTCTCTCTCTCTTTTAATTATTCGCTCGCTATTTTTATTGCCAAATATCATACAACAATGTAAAGTCCTTGCAGTTTGTGTTTTTATTTAATTATTTTATTTATTCTCTTCTTGAATTTATCTTCTATTCTTAACCTCTCACATTTAGTATTCTATTCTCTCACACTTGGGAGAACCTAAATTTGACATTCAGTCTTCTCCCAGAACTCTTGAAACTACTTAAAAATAAAATAGGAAAAATGTCTCAAAGAAATGTGAGAGATAAACTATATGTTGTGTAGTTCAAATTCAAAGAAAATCTTTGTTATCTTTCCAAGAAAATTGGTGAAAAACTAAAAAAAAATTTCGGCAAAGATGAATTTTCCACACAAAAAAATGTTTTTTAAATAAAATTATAGCATTTTATAATATGTTATTATGTAGTTGGTTCTTGAACGCAAGATCCTCCACGAAAAGAAAGCAGAGGAGAGTAAGGAGGCTTTCTCCTGGGAGGAGAGGAATCGGATTTTCCGGCGGTGGCAGGCTTCCTGGGAAGATGACCTGCGGGGCCGATGGACCGCTAGGTTGATTAGGGAGCTAAAGCCATGGACGAAGAGGCCGCATGGGGAAGTGGACTTTTATGTCACACAATTCCTGAGCGGGCATGGCTATTATTTCAGGGCTTACCTGAAAAAGATAGGAAAGGTAGAGGATGAGGAATGCCTTTACGGCCCCCGGCAGTAAAGACGATGCTTCCCACACGTTTTTTTTTTTTTTTCTGCGGTCGGTGGAATGGGTGAGAGGTGATCTCGAGGCGGTGATTGGGCAACAGACCCCAGATACTCTAATTGAAGCGATGCTGGCCAGTGAGGCCAACTGGCTGACTGTAGCTAGGTACGCCAGGGACATTCTTCAACGGAAGAAACAGGACCTGGACGACTGCCAAATAGGGTAATACCGAAGGAGATACCCCTGAAGTAATGCTGGTCACCAGTAAATCCAGGCTAGGCCTAGCAACAGAGGGGGTATTTTAGCCGGTAGGTCCGATTTGGGAGTCCAGCACTGCAAGAAAAAGTTTCACCCCTCAAGAAAAAAAAAAATATGTAGTTGGTATAAAATAAAGTTGGTAAGAAAATTGTTGGAACCGTTTTGTCTCGTTTGGAGACAAACTTTTGCAAAAATTCTAGAAAAAGTCCATTCACTTAGTTCGTACATCCGATTAAAACCTATTTTGTCTAAAAACCTTATCCTGCCCTCCCTGGAGCCTATGGTAAATGTTAAACGAAATATCAAGTCTGAATTTTCTGGAGGAGATTATCCGTTTTTTTTTTTTAGTTATGCCTGACCACACGTACGCAAGAGTTATTTCTAGAAACTAATAATAAAAATAAAACTGTAAAAAAAAATAATTATAATTACTAATCTATTTTCTATTATTTTAATTATTTAAATAATTCGCATTTGATGAATAGAACAGCCAATAATTTGATTCAATATGTTGATCAATATTGATAGGATTTAGTTTTTAGAGCAGCAAGTTGCAATTCTAATTATTTATTTATTTTTTTTTTTAATACACCCGTCAATACCGGATACAAAGCTAGCCTTACTAGAAGAATTATTTAAACTATAATAGGTGTAAATGATTTTCTAATTAAGTGTCTTTGTAAAAAAAAAAGAAAAGACATTTAGTTAATAATTATTATGATCCCTTTGCACAAATTATTGTAAATATTCGTGACTTTTTGTTAAAAAATAGTAAAAAAGAAGCGTGCTGATTTAAATAATGCGGGCAACTGAACTAAGCTGTTCTGATATATATTTTTTTTTTTTTTTATTACAATATACAGTTATAATGCATTTAATTTTCCTTGTAGATATTTTTTTTTTAAGAAAAACTGGAAAAATATATTATAAATTAGGATGAAAAAGAAGCATTTTTTTTTTAAAGTGAATTTATTCAAAAGTTTAATTAAATTTTAAATATATTTTATTAATATAATAAATAATGTATGTATGTATGTTTGGCTAGCTATTTATATATATAAAATTGACAAATTTTATAGTTTGTGTACCAAATTTAAGGAAATTCGTCGAAAACTGAAAAAAAAAAAAAACTGTTCAGTAACAGCATACTTCCGGTTTACTAATTTTCTTGGAACTCAGAATTCTTGAAACTAATTTTCTTGAAACTCATCTATTTATTTCTCATGTTGCCATAACCGTACGGCATATCTTGCTTGAATGTACCAAGTATGTGAGAGCTAGGGAAAACCTTAATTTTCCTTCGGTATTAACAGAAGTACTGAGCGACAACGAAGGTAGCGTACAGAACACTCTGCAGTTTCTTAAAGATATAAATGTTTTTCACTTAATCTAATAATAGACACTTTACTGTACAAGTTTAATTTAAAATGCTTATTTTTAGTAGTTTAGGTAGGAATAGGTTGTATGAATGTGCGTGTGAATGAAGTGTGGGGAGGCCAATGCCGGGGCAGGGGTGGCGAATCTCTTGACTTCCTGCTACTGGCAGGACGTCTTCCAGCATTTCTCGGGAGCCACTGTTTCTAGGACGGGTGGGCCTGTGTCGGGTTTGGCATCCCGGCACGTATGTGAAAGTTTGTGTGAATGTGGATAGGTTTAGAATCTTCATAGAGTGTGAGGAATATAGAGTACTCCACTCTCTTGTAAATAGACGTATGTGAGAAGCGTAATTTTGTTTCAATGGATAAATGTATTTATAAGGATGAATGTACTTATAAGGATGAATGTATTTATAAGGATGATTGTATTTATAAGGATGAATGTATTTTTAAGGATGCATGTTGTTTTTATAAGAATGAATTTATTTATAAGGATGCATGTTGTTTTTATCAGAATGAATGTATTTATAAGGATGCGTGTTCTTTTTGAATATAGAGTGTTTATTAAAAGGTAAAGTGTCTATTTAATATAGTTCAGGTGCAAAGGACCATTGATGTTATGCACCTTTCAAAATACAAAAAAAAAAAAAAATTTCTAATTAATTTTTTTTTGAATGATAGAATTTGTATAATCAAGTATGATACCACTTTAGAGAAAAACATAACCCCACCATTCCCCTAAAAGTGCCCTTAAATGAATTTTTCTAGAGAAATGTTTTAAATAAAAGATGTAGATTTTTGCATTTTTATTTTGTATACGAAGTTTCAAGAAAATGGAAGTTTCGATTTTTTTTCAAACTCGGAATTTCAACAACACATTTAATTCTAATTAACATTATTTAGATGACAGAATTGTCCAATAAACTGAAATAGCAGAAATTTAAGATGAAAACCTAACTCCACCCCTCCTCCCGAAGGGCCCTTAAATGAATTTTACCATAGAAATGTTTCAAATAAAAGTTGTAGTTCTTTGTACATACAAAGTTGCTTTGTAGTTGATATAAAAGTTTAAAGAAAATCGTCGGAGCCAATTTTTGAGAAAATCGCAAAAACGTAAAAATAACAACTAGTAAAGTGGTACTTCCGGTTGGGAATTTTGACAGATAAGGCACCGTCAGATCCCATGGTGATACCTAAACGTAATGTCAAGTTTCAACTTTCTACGGTTTTTCAATTTTGAGCTATGCTGTTCACATACACACACAGACCACTTGCTAAAAACCACTTTTTGGGACTCAGGGGACCTCAAAACGGATATTTCCGGTGAAAACTCGATATCGGAAATTTGACACGATTACAATACTTCCTCTTACCAAGGAGTAAGAGAAAATAAAAAAAAAACAAACAAAACAAATTCAGAGATATTTCACAGTAATTAGTTTCGTCACTTAATAGAAATTTTAAAATTTGAACAATCCCCTGCAATTATGTATATTTATTTTACAAATTAACAAATCAACAGATCAATAATTTGCCTTCTTTTTTTTATCTGTTTTTCTGTTCTATAGATTATTGCACACCAAAAGAATGTAAACCTTCCATACTGTTATCTCCGGTCTCTTGTGAAGAGTACAATTCACCAGCTAGTTCGATCAAATATGCTGGCGGTGCATTACCAGCCTTTGCAAATAGATTTCCAAGAGCACCGTACGCTGCTAGTACATCATACTTAACAGGTGGTCATCAAGAACCTCTATGGACAACACCAACCAGTGTATCATCAGCTAGTTCGCATAATGCTTATCCGGCTACAGCTTCCTTATCTGCATGTAAGTATGCTTATTATTGTTATTACCGCTTATTAACATTATTATAAGTAAATTTATAATTGCACTTCTTTTATATGATGAATTTTTTATTATAAATATATATTTCATTTAACACATACCATTCAAAAGAATACGTAATTTAACCTAAAAATCTTATATATTTTTTCTTCCTTGCTGCATAAAAAGGATTTAATTAATATAACGTAAGTACCTGTATTATATTTGTAAGGAATGTTGAGGTAAATAGGTTTTCTTTTTTTTTCTTTTTTTTTTTAATTAGCTTTCAGGCTATGCCCATTATATATATCTTCTTTTTTCAAGTAGACCACCTAGTTCTAGCCTCATTAACACCCTTCATTCTATTTAAGTATATTTACTACTTTTTCACCTTTTTAACTTACAACATAAACCAATAAATACATACATACAAGCTTTTCATGGCAATAAATACTCGCACCCTAATAAATACATTCATTCTAATCCATAACCATTTTCACACAAGAAAAATAATAATTTGGGGGTGGATTAATGATATTTCTCGCACCGTTTCTTCTTAAACTTAAAGTTAAAATTATGTACAATTACATACATTCAACACAGGTACCTGGATAGACAATCCCCCCCAGCACAGATCTATCTTACCAAGGAGTCATTGGTTTCCATAATTAATATACAGTAACGGAAGACTTCCTACATGACCAAAAATTACCGCCTTTGGCTAGTGTTGACGACCTCCCTTTTCCCCATCCAACAATCATTCATTCCTAGTTTTAATCTATTCTAATTCTACATATTTACACTCGATAAATAGGTTATAGTAATGATAGTAGCAAACATATTGGTTTTCAACAAATAGAAGATAGAACTTAGAAAAATTTTGATTACACTATCGATCATAAGAGTTTAACAAAGCTTTTCTAAGTGGGGGTGCCCGTGAGTTGTCGGTTTGGTGACCCGTGAACAAACGATATATAATTAAAAACATCCAGACGTATTTAATATAAATAAATCAATAGGTATTTCTTCATTCTTTTGAACAGCATTTTTCCGATCATAAATTCAAAAAAATATAGATAAATAATTCTAATATAGGTAACTACTATTTTTCTTGATTCTTTTATTTCGTTTTCTTTGATGATTATGCAAATTAAATTACGTATATCAAAAAAATTGAAAAAAAAAATTCCTTCTTGTCTTGAAATATCATTAAAAAAAAATTTTTTGTCTTCATAATCAGTCAGTCCTATTGAGATTTCGCATTAATGGTTTAAGAAAAAAAAGAAGTAAAACACACAAACAATATTGAACATGTAATTATTCAAGGAGCCCTACTAGATATGTAGTCGTCCTTAACGGAACCCTAAGTCATGGATGGAGTCGTCCTCAAAGCTGCCATGATGCCAAAAAAAAAAAAGTTTGAGACAGTGCCTAAGTGAAATCATTGGTAATATTTAAAATCTATCACATTCCCCAAGGCCCTACTAAAAAATTAATTTTTTCCAATAAATGTTCAATTAAAAGTAATAGATTTATGACTGTGTAATTAACCATTTCAAATATAATGGAAATAATTGGAATACTTTTCGAGAAAATTCCTAAATACTCCAAAAAAAAAAAAACTCTATTTTGTTATAAAGTCGTCCAGATGGTTTTTGCAGATTTTCTTCGAATTTGAAATTCTAATAATGCATTTAATGTACGTACGTTCATTCATGCGTATTTTATATTCATGTAAAAAATTCACTTTTTTTAAAAAAAAAAAAACGACAGATATAGATGCCCTAGAACATTAAAAAAAAAATCTGGTGTGAAACACTCACACAACTTTCTCTTACTCCAGTTCTCAAAATTATAATTGACAAATTTTATAGTTAGTGTACCAAATTTAATGAAATTCGTCGAAACTGAAAAAACTGTTCAGTAAAAGCGCACTTCCGGTTTACTAATTTTCTTGAAACTTGGAATTTAGGCATATTTATTTCTAACTTAATTTGTTTGGATGATAGAATTGTATAATCAACTAGGATAGCACTTTAGATGAAAATCTAACCCTACCCCTCCCCTAAAAGTGCCCTTAAAAGAATTTTCCCAGAAAAATGTTTTAGATAAAAGTTGTAGATCTTTGCATGTTTAGTTTATATACGAAGTTTCAAAAAAATCGTCGGAGCCATTTTTGAGAAAATTGCGAAAAAGTGAATAAATCATTTAGTAAAGTGGTAAAGTAACGCACTTCCGGTTATCCGATTTTTTTCAAACTCGGAATTTCAACAACATATTTAATTCTAATTAACATTATTTAGATGACAGAATTGTCTAATAAACTGAAATAGCACTTTAGATGAAACCTAACCCCACCCCTAAAAGTGCCCTTCAGTGCATTTTCCTAAAGTTGTAGCTTTGTATGTGTGTTGATATTTCAAGTTTAAAGAAAATCGTCGGAGCCATTTTTGAGAAAATCGCAAAAAAGTAAAAAAAAAAAATCTAACTAGTAAAGTGGTACTTCCGGTTGAGGAATTTTGACAGATAACGTAGTGTCAGATCCCACGGTGATGCCTAAATGGAATATCAAGTTTTAACTTTCTACGGTTTTTCGTTTTGAGCTATGCTGTTCACATACATACATACATACACACACACACACACACACACACACACACACACCACACACCACACACACAGACCATTTGCTAAAAACCACTTTTTTGGACTCAGGAGGACCTCAAAACGGATATTTCCGGTGAAAACTCGATATCGAAAATTTGACACGATTACAATACTTCCTCTTACTAGGAGTAAGAGAAAGTAAAAAAAAAAAAAAATAATATTCTGGAAAAATTAACGAAAAAAAATATCAGCGAACTCGCACGTCTAGCCAGATGTCTAGTTTTAACTTACTACGAATTTTTTTGCTATTTTGATATATTTTGTTTATAAAACGTTACTATAAAAAGAACCAAATTACTAAAAAACATTTTCTTCGTACTCAAACCCTACCCCACCACCCCCCCCCTCTAAAATATGTTTTTTCCGGATAAAATTCAATTTCAACACTCAGAATTAAATTTCAATATCTGACAAATTTTTTTTTGAAATAAATAATTTTACTTCCTTTTTTTATAATAAATACCAGAGTTAGAGGGGAAAACATGTAATTACCCAAAGCACGTAGTTTTATACCTAGAAAAATGTTTGAAATAATAAGGTGGATACTTTTATATATGTAAAAACAGTCATTGTGCCATTTTCGTTAATATCAAATAATAATTTAGAAACCTATTGTGTAAAGTCGCACACTTCCGATTAAAAGGACTATAAAATTTTTGGTGTTCCTTTGATGATAGATAGTATCTCTTAACTAGAATATATTCTAGTTGGTGTAGTGGTTATGAGCATGGACTTGTAAGTGGGAGGACCCCAGTTCGAGTCCAGCTTATTGCTAAATTTTATATTTATTTAAAAAATGATATTAGTAAAGTAGGTGCTTTAGATCCCGTCCACGACACCTAATTTAGTAGTAGGAGTTAAACCCGCCTGAAAAAATAGGCATATTTATTTTACTCTGTATTTTTTACTTTCTCTTACTCCTTAACAGGAAGTATTGTAATCGTGTCAAATTTTCGATATCGAGTTTTCACCGGAAATACCTGTTTTGAGGTCCCCTGAGTACAAAAAAGTGGTTTTTAGCAAATGGTCTGTGCGTGTGTATGTGTATGTATGTATGTATGTGAACAGCATAACTCAAAAACGGAAAATCGTAGAAAGTTGAAATTTGATATTCCGTTTAGAGGTCACCATGGGATCTGACTGTACGTTATCTGTAAAAATTCCTCAACCGGAAGTACCACTTTGCTAGTTGGATTTTTTACTTTCTTGCGATTTTCTCAAAAATGGCTCCGACGATTTTCTTTAAACTTTAAACATCAACCACACATACAAAGAGCTACAACTTTTATTAGAAACATTTCTCCGGGAAAATGCATTGAAGGGCACTTTTGGGGGAGGGGTGGGGTTAGGTTTCCATCTAAAGTGCTATTTCAGTTTATTAGACAATTCTGCCATCTGAATAATGTTAATTAGAATTAAATATGTTGTTGAAATTCCGAGTTTGAAAAAATCGGATAACCGGAAGTGCGTTTATCCGATTATACTTTACCACTTTACTAAATGATTTATTCACTTTTTCGCAATTTTCTCAAAAATGGCTCTGACGATTTTTTTTGAAACTATGTATATAAACTAAACATGCAAAGATCTACAACTTTTATCTAAAACATTTCTCTGGGAAATTTCTTTTAAGAGCACTTTTAGGGGAAGGGTGGGGTTAGATTTTCATCAAGTGGTATCCTAGTTCATTATACAATTCTATCATCCAAACATAATTAGTTAGAAATAAATAGATGGCTGATATTCCGAGTTTCAAGAAAATTAGTAAACAGGAAGTGCGCTTTTACTGAATAGTTTTTCAGTTTTCGACGAATTTCATTATATTTGGTACACAAACTATAAAATTTGTCAATTATCATTTTGAGAACTGGAGTAAGAGAAAGTTGTGTGAGTGTTTCACACCAGATTTTTTATATTTAATTTGAAAGAAAAAGTTTTAACTTAACCTGTCTGAATGGTTTTTTTACCCTAAATTTCATGCCTTATCAAACAGACTTAATTCTTGTCGCCTTGTCGTCTGTATAATGTCTTAGCCGACAAGTCTATCGATCATACTTATAGACGTTCAATTTTATAGATCCCTTCTTATCATTTGTTAGTCTGTCGCACCTAGTCATCCTTTCAATACGACGTGAGGAAACTCTTTGTCCATTCGAAACATGAATAACACCAGCGTATCTCGAACTACCACCACAACTTGAAAGAAAGTTCAAAAATCTAGCGCCAACACGATGTTAATATCAGCAGTTGCAAAAAAAAAATAAAGGAATATGGAAACAATATTTTTATGAAACTATGACAAAATATTGTTAAATTTTATTTCTTCTATTTGTTATTTATTTTGTTGCAATATAAGTAAATAATGTAGCCACAAAAACCGTACCGGAAACAGACTGGAAAGTATTCATATTATTTGTGGTTAATGTCTGTTATAAAAAAAAAATTTCAGCTTATATGTTCGAATGAAGAAAAATATAAAATATAGAAAATAAATCCTACAATACTGATATTCACATAAATAGAGACGCTTCAGAAAAAAGTTGGGAAGTTCATTATTAAAAAAAAAAAAAAATCTGGTGTGAAACACTCACACAATTTTCTCTTACTCCAGTTTTCTCAAAAATTATAATTGACAAATTTTATAGTTTGTATACTAAATTTTATGAAATTCGTCCGTAAAACAGAAAAAAACTGTTCAGTAAAAGCACACTTCCGGTTTACAAATTTTCTTTAAACTCAGAATTTTGGCTATCTATTTATTTATAATTAATTTTGTTTGGATGATAGAATTGTATAATCAAACTAAGTATAGCACTTTACAGAAAAACATAACCCTCTCCCTCCCCTAAAAGTGCCCTTAATTGAATTTTTCAAGAAAAATGTTTATAATAAAAATTGTAGATCTTTGTATGTTTTGGTTTATATAAGATGTTTTAAAAAAAAAAATCGTCGGAACTATTTTTGAGAAAATCGAGAAAATGTGAAAAAAAAAATCATATAGTTAAAGGGTAAAGTAAACATACTTCCGGTTATCCGATTTTTTTTCAAACTGGGAATTTCAACAACATATTCAATTCTAATTAATATTATTTAGATGACAGAATTGTCTAATAAATTGAAATAGTATTTTAGATAATAACCTGCGAGAAAAACGCAAAAAAGTAAAAAAAAAAAAAATAGTAAAGTGGTACTTCCGGTTGAGGAATTTTTTGACAAATAACGTACTGTCAGATCCCATGGTGATACCTAAACGGAAATACTAAGTTTAAACTTTGTACGGGTTTTTCGTTTTTAGGCTATGCTGTTCAAAATACAAACAGACCATTTACTAAAAAAAAACACATTTTTTTTTGGACTCAGGGGGACTTCAAAACGGATATTTCCGGTGAAAACTCGATATCGAAAATTTGACAGGATTACAAATACTTCCTCTTACTAGGCGTAAGAGAAAGTAAAATAGAAAAAATCTGCTATGAAATATATACACGACTTTTTCTTACTGTTTATATGTACAAAATGACAATCTTTCATTACACTTCAGATTTTAATATGTCTATAGATTTTCGGGTATTGGTCAATGAAAAAAATTTTTTTAGTTAAAGGTAAACGTTTCGATTATATTTCATAATCTTCCTCAGTACCTCTGTATACAACAACAAAATCAACAATAAATATAAAAAAATTTTTTTTTTTTTTTATATGAAAATAAAAACTGAAAAATAGAAATACTAAGTGTGTTACGATAACCTACCAAAACTAAGATGTTTTCATCAAATGTTATTATTTTTTTTTTTTTTTTTGCGCATCGACAACTTGGGTCATTAGCGCCGAACATTGTGAGACCACTCGAGCGAAGAGGGTGCCTTTTTTTTTCTTTGCACGACATCCATCGAAATCAATGTTATTATTGCATTTTTATAATTATATTCTATTATTTTAATATTAAGTAATCTATTAAAAAATTAAAATTATAAAAGAACTAAAAAAATCAAACTCTGCTGACTAAAAATATTGCACAAAGGTTAGTGTGATGACAAATAGTAGAATGACAATATAATTCTATCCAGGTAGGTAACAATAAAGGTTTTCTGTGGCATGTGTTTTCTGAACTGGCCACCAGATGCTACAGTAACAAAATATTATGTTTGGTTTATTAAATTGTAGTAAGCTATATTTGATGAAAACATTTGATGAAAACATCTTAGTTTTGGTAGGTTATCGTAACACACTTAGTATTTCTATTTTTCAGTTTTTATTTTCATGTAAAAAAAAATTTTTTTATATATTTATTGTTGATTTTGTTGTTGTATACAGGTACTGAGGAAGATTATGAAATATAATCGAAACGTTTACCTTTAACTAAAAAATTTTTTCATTGACCAATACCCGAAAATCTATAGACATATTGCAACATTTACTGGTCGAGAACATTTTCATTGACTTCAGATTTTACTTATTTGACCCTAATATTAAATACAGAGATAGTGGGGAACATTCTATTTGGAAGTGTTATTATATTATAGTCCAGTAGATGGACAGCTAACATTGAACAAAGCAAATACAATTTTTAAGTTAACGTAAAACTTTCCAAAAAATAAATTATTTCTGAAAAATATTTCAAATAAAAGAGATAGATTTATATCTATTCACTGAGTACACCAAATCTATAGAAAATCGCGCTATGGTCTTTTTCGAGAAAATTGCCACCAAAGAAAAAAAAAGCAACTCAAAAATTCAATCTGTAAAGTCGTACTTCCGGTTATCCGATTTTTTTTTTTTTAACTTTGGAATTCGAACAATGCGTTTTATGTAGAATATTTAAATATTATACAGTGATAAAACCATACATTGTATTTGTAATACTTTATAGGAAAGCTTTTTGTTACTGTCCCTCCCAAAAATTATAAAAAAGGGGATTTTCCCGTGAAAAATCTTTCAAATAAAAGTGAAAGTATTTTGCAAGTAGATAGTATACGAATTTAAAGAAAACTGAAAACAAATGATAGTCAATTGTTGCGTTTGTACAAATATATTGGATATAAGAGGGTCCGGTCCATTCAATAAGTAACAAGACAAATCGCTACAACAAAGAAACGGTTTTGTTTAATTAATACAATAGTTTCAGTGCATCAAGTTGGCACCCTTGTACTTAGTTTCTCATCATCTGTTCGAGTATATATTTTGGTAAGCATAACCTCAAATGTAATTCAGTTAACAATGGCGAATCCGCTCGAGTATTGTACCTTGGAAGAACAACGCTCAGTGATGAGATTTTTAATTGCAGAGGACATATCAAAGGTACTGAAATCCACGAAAGAATGTTTGAAAGTGTACGGGGAATAATTGTTTGAAGCGTTCGAACGTTTACAAATGGGTAGAACAGTTTAAAAATGGACGTGTAAGTGTTTGTGACGAGCAACGAAATGGACGACCGGCAGAAGTTGCAACTTCTTCCTTCGAATCTCTGCATGAACGCATTAATTCAGGACAGCAGGCATATTACTGTTGAACTGATAGCTGAAGAAGTGCTTGCGAAAGAAAACTTGTGCGTGATGGGTTCCAAGACAACTACGGACGCTCAGAAAGAAACCAAGTTTCAAATCAGTCTGCGGTTGAAAAAACGATGTTTAATTGAAACAAGAATTTTTCAGTAGAATTGTCACATGTGTTGAAACATGGATACACTATTTTGAACCGGAGCCTAAGCGTCAAAGCCTTGTACGGAAGCATATGGGTTCTCCCACTCGAAAGAAATTCAAGACAGGTAAAGTTATGCAGGTAAATTCAGGCTTACAGTATTATGGAATTCGCAGGGGCCTATTTATTTTGTCCCAATATTACAGGAATATGCTCACAAACAAAATAAGGCTTTCGATTCAAACGAAACGTCGTGGACTCTTGGCTAAAGACGTGATTTTGCTTCATAACAATGCGCGCCCACACACGGTACAGTTTACTCAAGTAACACTTCAAAAAGTGGGGAGAAAGATCCTTCCATATCCCCCCCTACAGCCCCGACCTCGCCCCATCGGACTTCCATTTGTTTGGACTCCTTAAAGAGGCTCTACTACGTGGGAAACATTTTCAATCCAATGAAGAAGTTAAAAATCAGGTGCATAAGTGGCTTCGAGATCAACCCAAAGAATTTTATTACAACTTTTCTCTTACTGTCATTATGACAATTCTGTGAGGGTCATTCAGTAAGTAATGAGACAAATCGCTATAGCACAGAAACGGTTTTTTTTTAATCAATGCAATAGTTTCAGTATGTCAAGTTGGTATCCTTGTACTTAGTTTCTCATCAACTGTTGGAGAGTATTTGGTAAGCATAACCTTAAATGTATTCAGTTAATAATGGCGACTCCGCTCGAGCATTGCAACCCGGAAGACTAACGCTCAGTGATTAGATTTTTAGTTGCAGAGGGTATTAAAAGTAGTGAAATCCACGAAAGAATGTTGAAAGTATACGGGAATAATTGTTTGAACCGATTGAACGTTTACAAACAGGTAGAACAGTTTAATAGTGGCTGCGTAATTTACAACTTCCTCCCACGAATCTCGCATTAACGCTTTAATTCAGGACAACCGGCGTATTACTGTTGAACTCATAGCTGAAGAAGAGCAGGCGAGTGTTGGAACTGTCCATAACATTATTATCAGAATAAGCTGGAGTATAAGAAAACTTGTGCGAAGTTGGGTTCCAAGACAACTTACGGACTCCCATAAAGAATGTGGGCTGTGAGATACTTCTACATCCCCCTTACAGCCCCGACCTCGCCCCCATGGGATTTTCATTTGTTTGGACCCCTTAAAAGGGGCTCTAAGTGGGGAAAACATTTTCAATCCAATGAAGAAGTTAAAAAAAATTAGGTGCAAAAGTGGCTTCTAGGTCAACCCAAAGTATTTTGTGCCAGAGGCATACACAAATTAGAAGAACGATGGGATAAGTGTATAAATATTGCTGGGGACGGACTATGTTGAAAAGTAGCCATAGTTTTGTATTGATTTAAATATATATTGTTTTTGAACTACAGCGATTTTGTCTCGTTACCTATTGAATGATCCTTGTATTTAAACACTGATATTTAGACTATTTTAGGAAACATTTTAAACTGTTAACATATTTAATACCCTTATTAACATTTTGCATTTTGTTACGCACAGATCTGTGAACTCAAAAAATTATTATATCAATTTAAATACTAAAAATAATCAAATTGATAAAGCATATTATTAAAATTACAACATTATTATAAACAATGATAACACTTTGAATAAGGAAGCAGAAAGTGATAAATTAGTCGTCACCCATAATCACAATGACTAATTACTATATTTCTAGATTCCATTTGTGTCCATATTATATTCCAAATTAGGTTTGTTCATTTAAAAAAAAAAAATAATAATAATATACGACTTTCCCTTACGTTATTTACCATAAATTGCTTATAAATGGATAAATTTTTCTTGAAATTAGCAATTTTTATTTTCTCTTACTACTGTAAGAGAAAGTATTGTAATAACGGCAAAATTTTCGATAATCAATTTTCATCAGAAATATACGTCTTGAGGTCCCCCTAAGACTGAAAAAGAGATTTTTAGAAATTGGGGTGTGGGTGGGTGTGTCTGTTAGTCGGCATAACACAAAAAGGAAAAAAAAATAGCAGAAAAGTTGAAGCTAGTTATTTTGTTTAATTGCTATAATTAGACCCGATAATAAATGTTTTAATTAAAATCGGTCAACTGGCAGTAATACTTTATTAAATGATTTTTACTTAATCTCCTCCTTTTAGAGATCTCCTGAGGCAAAAAAAAAAGAAATGGGTTTTTAGAAAATGGTCTCTGGGTGTAATGTGTGAACAGCATAGCTCAAAAACGAAACGTATAGCAGAAAGTTTAAACTTGATATTCCGTTTAGGTATTACAATGGGATCTGATAGTAAGCTGTCTGTCAAAATTCTTCAACCGGATATACCACTTTATTCAATAGATTATTCACTTTTTTGCAATTTTCTCAAAAATTGCTCCAAAGGTTTTTTTTAAAACATGGTATATCAACTACAAAGTGCTACATGATTTATTTGATACATTTCTCCGGGAAAATTCATTTAAGGGTACTTTTAGGGGAGGGGGAGGGTTAAAGTTTTTCTCCGGAAAGTGCTATTTCAGTTTTTTTTGTTATACAATTCTATCATTTATATAATATTAATTAGAATTAAATATAAAGTGTCGTAATTCCGAGTTTGAAGAAAATCCGGTTGACCGGAAGTGCGTATATAATGGAGTTGTTGAGGTGAGAAATTAGGTTTGATTAAATAAACGAGTTACGAAGACACTAATATAATGTAGCTAAGTTTACACTAACTGCAATGGACTTTATAATGGAAATGATAGAATGAAAGGTGAGAGTAGAGATATGACACGATGCGATGTATGGTTGAATCTGATAGATATCCTCTAGCTAGATTCCCACTGGCTTATATACATAGGTTCTCCCACTCTAGCCTGTCTAAGTAAGAGAGTAGTCTCTGTTAACCAGAGAGTGTCTCTCTTCTCTCTGCTGGATACCATTACGGCGTATTTTCTGAAAAGTATTTTTTTCAGTTTTCTACTATTTTCTCTAAAACATAGCGATTTTCTCTAAATTTTCTTTAAACTAGCAATATGAACTACACACACACACACACACATATAAAGAGCTACAACTTTTTATTTGATACATTTCTTCATGTAAAGTCTTTGAAAAAGGGGGCTTCGTGTTGGTGAAGGGGCAGGGTTATGTTTGCCTTTAAAGTGTTATCATCTCAGTTAATTATAGAATTCTACCATATAAAGAAAATTAATTAGAAATAAATAAATTGCCAAAAATGCTTATGTTTCAAGAAAAATTAGTAAAACCGGAAGTGCGTGTTTATTAAACAGTTTTTTTTGTGTGCAGTTTTTGCGATATTCTCTGTAAAAAAAAACACCGGACGAATTTTCATTAAATTTCGTCCAATTTTTTTGAAAACGTTTGCAAGTATTTTCTTTAAATTTTGAATGCTAAAACTGTTCAAATGTAATCACTTCAAATAACTACGACCTGCCGTGGTTGCTAACTAAAACATTTTTAACCTTCCATCAATTCTATCCTTTATCCTTAGGACAATTGAATAAAAATGTCGAGATTAAAGAAAAATAACATATTAATTTAATATAATTATATTAACAGCATTAAGAATAAATCATGGGAAGCGAATGAATATTACACACCAGAATAATTTATTGATTTTTTTACCTGATCAGCAAAAATTTAGAGATCTATCCGGTTTTGAATTTATGAAAAGTATATTTAGTTTACATTCTAAATATAAGTTAGTATTTAAATGAAAACTTGAGACATGTTTAATATTTTTCTGAAAATATATTTGAAACTTATACTCTAATTTAATAGGGTAAGTTTTTTGGAGTGTGACAGATATGTTAATATATTAGTGCGTCCCCCCAAATGTCTTACAACAAACAGCCTTATAAGATTTGTTTACCCACAATTCTCTCCACTTATACAACAGACAAATATCCCCCACCCAATTGCCCAGTAACAAGGTCTGTTACAAACGCTTAGACTAGTTAGAAGAGACTTGTTTCTACCGCCGTCGCTCCATCCCCCACCCACCCATACATTCAACCTGTTGCTTAGCGTCCCCGTCTTTATTGCTATGGTCAGAGTTCAACATAATAAATTAATTTCTTTTAACCCCAAATTCATCTATACTTCATTCTTAATTAATACTTAAGTTATGGTATACACATTCTGACAAACGTCCCCAAACCCCCGCTTGTGCCGTTTCGTTTCTTCTCAGTTAAAAATTTTGATTTTTTTTAGTTTTTTGGTATCCTTTTGTACAACCTAATTAGAAAAAATAAAAATTCTCCAGTTATTTATATCCTTTTATCCTTTTTTTTTTTTTACAGACAATTCTAATACCGACCTAATTTATTTGTTTATTTGATGTCACACGGTTTACAATTATTCAACCCTTAGTTAGGTTATGGTTAAAAACTTTTAAATATTACATAGAAATGATAATAATATTTAACAAATCGTGTTAATTTTTCTGTACCCATTATATTGAACGATAACAGAATAAGAAGAAAATATAGATAGACTTTTATGCATTTTCACTGTTTTATAAGTTTATTTATGCTTATTTTCACCAGAAATGTTATGTTTTGAGATGCCCTGAGTATGAAGAAACTTGTTTTTTAATAAATAATCTAAATTTAAACTTAATAGTTTCCATTAGCAGCCCTAGCGAGGCGCTACCACTGTGCCTGCAAAGATTAGTAAGCAGGTATTTTAATCCCCCACTAAATCCAATATTTATGCTAAGACAAATATAAAATTTGAGTTTAAAAAAAAAAAAATGTTATCATTTTATATATAATTATTACTAATAACGGGAATAAGAAAGGAAAAGAAGGTTGCTTTCAAGAGGATGGAATAAGAAGTGTAGGAGAATGGGAATGAAGATTATTAAGATACAGGTTATTATTGCAGAAGATGTAGATGATGCTACTAGCTATATGCTGAGGAAATTGATGGAAGGTTAATGCTGAATGGAGACTGGGTATAAATTTTGATAAAACGGAGCACTAATCCACGTCGAATGCAAGTATCATAGAAATTCGAAGGTAGACACATTAAAAGAGTGGATCATTTTAAATACTTAGGGCCAATAGTAGAAAACAGGAAATAGATAGAAATATTAGGGAGGGAAAAAAAAAGTAATAGAACTATTGAACCCAAGTGCTATGGAGCGGAAATTTGTTACCCGGAACTAGGAGGCTGATCTTCACATTGTACGGTGCAGAAACCTGGGTACTGATCAAAGAAAGCGCGAGAAATGGCAGTGGAAATGGATTTTTGGAGGAGATCTGCAGGATGTTCGAGGCGGGACAGTGTTAGAAATGACGACACTAGAAAGAGGATGGGTGTGGAGAAGAAAATCTTGAAAACTTAACATTGAAACTAAGGTACTCACGTGGAATGGGCTTGTGAAGAAGATGGACCTAGGAATTGCTTAGGGCGAGGTGGATGTGGCCGAAGGAGAAGAGGTAGACCCAGAAGTAGATGGACAGACCGGATGGAGAAGATGATGGTTTTATGGCCTAACAGAAGAGCAGGCAGAGGATCGTGTTGCTTAAAAGAAAGCAATCGCGCTTGATGGCTGAAGGAAACCACGTTGTGTGGAAAAACCCGGAAAAAAAAGAGAAAGAAATGAAGGGAATAGCTACTGGACTATTCCATTACGCTAAGTGGTTAGCGTACTGTACTCCCACGGGAGATCTCGGCTTCGAGTCCAGCTGTACTGCCCTCTAGATTTTTTTCTTCCTAGGAGCATCTACAGCTCACTGACCGGTGATGAACAATGTTGTCTGTAATGAGAGGACACTATCCGGAGGCAGGCAGTGCACACTGAGAAGGCTTGCGGTGGCGCCAATGACCAGTAGATGTTGCAAGCGTCTTAAATTACAAAAAAAAAAAAAAAAAAAAAAAAAAAAAAACAAAAAAAACAAAAACAGGACTAAGAGAAGCGTGAATATTTCACACCAAGATTTTTGTTTCTATTCTATAAATTACACCCGCCGTCAGCACCGAGTAAAACATCTATGTAGTTTATTATATATTTACTGGGAAATGCTTAAAAGAGGTTTTACAATAAAAAAAAATATCAATAAATAAGTACAGCAATATTTTGAAATAATATATAGCGACAAGGTTTGAAGAGAGAGAGTGGTAGAGGGAGGGGACAGTGCTGACCCAAGAAGAATACCACCTGATTTAAGTTTTTTGTTTTGTTTCTAAACAACCCTCCCTTTGGTATTCTAGGCACATAAAGTTGTCATATACTAACTTAATTAATGATGGCCTAAGACAAAATGAAAAGCAAACTACTTTTTAAAAATAAAAAAAAAAATAAATATAAAAAAAAAAGTATAAAAGTTTTTTTTATATTTATAAAAATTCCATTTTTATAATAAACTTTAGAAATATTTCCAGTAGACGTATATGATGATATTTTAGTAAGAAAAAGTAAAAAAAAGAAAAAAGGAAACTATGTAATACAAACAAACAGACATACAAAAAGGACACCAGTATATAAATGATGACGCACAAGTCATTAGTGATTTGACACTAAGAAAAAGAGGAGGAGGAGGTAGTGGGAGATACTTAAGGAGACAGTACTAATGGCCCAACAAAACACTGCATTTGTCATAACGTAATGGGTTTGTTATTAACAAATATATATATATATAATCTGTTTAGAAGTTACTTTGTGGTGTATAATGTACCTATGTGTGTTTAAAAAAAAAAACACATACAAACGCACAAATATAAATATAGTATTTCAGGATTATTAGTTAAACCCAATAATTATAGTAGCAGTGGTAAGTAGTTAGTTGAAGTTTCTGACTGAAAACCAGACGATTGATTGTTTTTCAAAGATGATAAATGTTACAAGTTGTGTGGTGTCGTATGGTTATTTAGTGGGAAATTAACCATGAAATATAAGTCATTTGTCTCACAGTTAATGTTTTAAAGAAATCATATAAATAAAAAAAATAAATAAAACTACTATAGTTCAAAAAGCTGTTAATAATGTTAAAAATGATTTTCCTCTTTTTTGATTAAAGTATAAATGGCTGAGAAATTTGTGGTTTTTATCTTTAATTGATTAATATTTATAAAAATTTAGTATCTAATATATGCCCGCAAGGGGTTATCTATTGCATGCAAGGGGTTACTTGGGGAGTAGCGATCCTACGGGTTACCACAGCACAATAATCCATGCACTTCGGCAGAACAGTACACAAACTCTCCAACTACATACACTCTACACTTGAAGACAAGGACAAACACAGTACACAAACTAGTGAAATGTGATTGGTGATGTTGTGTGTTTGTGTGCTGGTAGCTTGTGTAGCATGAGCGGTTTAGTAAAAGGGCTTGTAAGTATATATGTTTAAGAGAGTGAAGAATCAGAAATAAGAAAGTAGTCACCACTGCTAACAATAAATATATTCTATTAAAATAATAACTACAAATTATTTGCAAAGAAATTATTAACTTATTAATATGCACTGATGCTAAGAGAGCGAAAAACAAGTGTTCTGCTTCGGTGTCTACAACCAGACTGTCTTGAAGGAATGTCTTCTAATTGTTATTTCAAATCTTCCCCTGTGAGAAGAAGGGGTACACAATGCTATCAAGTTCATGAACTCTAAAAGACAATAGTGGTCTTCTACCTGAAATGTCCTTTTGCAAGGGAATTGTCACATATTCTTCATAATTTTGAAGGGTCTCCGTCCCTAGTTAATTGGCAAAAGCCAAGGGAGAAGGAAGGATTAGCTCGGTGGTAGCGCGCTGGACGCGGAGGTTCCGGGTTCGAATCCAGCTGCCCTTAGATTTTCTCTTCCTAGGAGCCTCTACACCACTGTACTGGTGATGGGCAGTGTTGTCTGCTGTGCATTGGAGAAGGCTCCGGGGGGCGGCACAACAGATCTTTCAGGTCTCGCAGTGCAATAATCACCTTCAACAATCTACAATCTAATATATACAAGGAAAGGGATTAGACTTGCTCGGAGGCCGGCATGTACTGAGATAGCCCGGGGGGGGGAGGGTTCACAATAGATCCTTCAAGTTGCAGTGAACAACCTCTTAAAAAAAAAAAAAAAAAATCCAAAGAAGGAAATAGCAAAAGTTTTGAGTTATTCAGTGGATTCAATGTATTCACCAGCACTTACTATACATTTTTTTTTTTGTAATAAAGCACCATGTCCCTCACGACTGTGTTTAGATGATTTGTTGAATTTTAAAAAAAAAGATCGCAGTTTCCACTCTGACGAGCATTTAGACAATAGCACGCCCGCCGCCCTGGGGCGTGTATTATATTGCATGACTTTATCAAAAAGCTCAAGCTTATTATATTAACATTATAGGGTAAAGTTATGAGAGACGACGCATATTTCAAAGTTATGCTCTGTATTATAAACTATAGGAGATATATTAAAGAGGTAATTCTTATAAAACATATGTCCAACTACTATTATCTACAAAAAAAAAATGTTATTTTTCGAAATAAAGACATTCTCAGTTTTTCCAGACACAAAATACAAATACACTACATTTGGCCATCCTCTCCTACTATGGTGAAACTGGGCTACGCGTCCCTAACTTTAACTACAGCATGGAAATCTTTCAATTCAATCGCAATTAATATAGTATATAAAAAATTTACTAATGCGTTATGAATATTCAGTTATTCATCAGATATAGTTGATGCGTATAAATGTTCATAGAATACAGAAGAACACACATAGTGACTGAAGAATTTTGCAATACGTTCGTTTCTGATTTGTCTACCCTTCGACTAATTTGCATGACGCCATGTGGTGGCAAACAAGAGATGTAAAGTTTGCGTCTTCTCTCCTACATCAGACATCTCTCCTAAATTTTACCCTAATTAAAAACATAAACAGGAAGATCAAATTTAATGCAGATAAACTTTAAAGGGTAAACTTTAGTCGTTACATTAACTTCAACCTTGAAAGGTTCACCAAGCTAGCCATACAAGCTCACTACAGTTAGAACAAGCAAGAGTTCTAACTAACCATATTGCTCTTCAGGCGACACACATCAGCCAACGCTACCAATCTATACTATTGCCACCTACACCGTCAACTCTTCACTCGAATAATCTATCCTCTATATTACTAGATTTTGAGATATTTCGTTCGTAACATCACGCAGCATTATTCGTTAAAAAACATTTATTTCATGCAGAGGAGAGCTCAAAACATATATTTCCGGTGAAAAACTCTATTTTTTAAAAATTTGACATTACCAGAATATCTCATTCCATCATTTTATCAAGGTTAAGAAATTGGAGATGATAGAGGCTGATTTAAGAAGTAGTCAACTAATGACAAAACAAGCCATTAAACAACGGAGCCCGGCACTAATCACACCAATCCGGAAACAATAGAAGTATTGTTGTTTTGTCATTGGATTCCACATTTGCTTATGGTGTTTAAAAGTCCAAAAGAAGGGGTGAATTTGGGAAAGAATGCCCTCAATATTTTGGATAAATAGATAGACAGATGAAGATGTTTATTGTAATTAAATCATACAAAAATTCTTTTAAAACTAAACAAAACAATCCAATACATCAAAGCAATGGTATATAATACCGTGTGCGAGTTTGCCTTTCTAATAATATCTATATAAATAAACAAAAAAATACTAATTTCTTTATACTAAACAAATGTTTCCAAAAATGGAGTTAAAATAAGAAGGATTATTAATATGCGAATATATTACGAACAAAACTAATTACATTCTAAACTAAAGAATAATAAACATACCTTTAAAGGATATAATATTATCTATGTACGAGGCATGTCTAGTAAGTAAGTGTACTGAGGCTCTCACGGCAGGAGGGATTTTGTTTTCGACATGTTGGCTACACTGTCGTGTAGTCTGATTCCTGCCCTCCGCAACGAGACCGGTTCGAGGTCAGTACGTTGAGAACTGTCGACGCGACAATATGTTTCGTGAAAAATGTCAATCCAATCTCCCGTCAAGTGTGAAATACTTGTTGCCGGGCAAGAGTTTTTGAGACGCTACAAACTCCATGGAGATGAATTTCTCCGCTCCATCATTACTGGAGATGAAACTTGGGTTGCACACTACATACCTGAAACCAAAAGGCAGTCTCAACAGTGGCCTCACACCCCTTCACCCTCCGCCAAAAAGTTCGAAACCACAATTTCAGCCAAGAAAATCATGGCATCCGTGTTTTGGGACTGTCAAGGCATAATTTTAATTGAATATATACCTCAAGGGGAGACCATCAACTGTGCAAGATACTGTGAGACTCTAAAAAAATTGCGGAGGGCGATTCAGAATAAAAGGAGAGGCATGCTGACAAAGGGAGTCTGCCTGCTGCACGACAATGCCAGACCACACACGGCCAACGCCACGAAGGTAATGCTT
Organism: Triatoma infestans; assembly: GCA_011037195.1. Classification (NCBI taxonomy): domain Eukaryota; kingdom Metazoa; phylum Arthropoda; class Insecta; order Hemiptera; family Reduviidae; genus Triatoma; species Triatoma infestans. The sequence continues at coordinate 25,023 of JAAEAF010010242.1, forward strand.
GCCTCGTTTAAATGGGATGTCCTGAACCATCCCGCGCATTCCCCTGACCTAGCACCTTCAGATTACTATCTCTTTACCTCCCTGAAGCTGCACATGGGTGGAAAAAGGTTTTCAACCGACGAGGAGGTGAAGGGGAGGTGGAGAAGTGGACGAAGGGGTTGGCGGGAAACTACTTCGAGGAAGGCATCAAAAAATTAATACCCCGGTTCACCACCTGCATTGAGAGGAATGGTGACTATGTCGAAAAATAGCTTACATATGTACTAATGTAACCAGGTAATTTTTTTGTTCAAATAAAAATTTTTGTAACCTACAAAAATTCAGTACACTTACTTACTGGACATGCCTCGTATTTAAAAACCAACAAACACAAAATAATGTCATCAGAGACATTTTCCGTGGTAGCCTGCTTCATTTTGTGGTCATCGACCCGGTTTCGGGCGTTTGCCCATCTTCAAGGATGCGTTTGTCAGACAGTGTGACAACATAGACTTGCACAGAGCAAATTCAGTTTTTCACACTGATATTTACGTTTTTTTTTAAGTAAGATTTGAGTGTGTAAACTGAATTTACTCTGTGCAAGTCTGTGTTGTCACACTGTCTGAAAAACGCATTCTAAAAAGATGGGCGAACGCCCGAAACCGGGTCGATGACCACAAAAAAGAAGCAGGCTACCACGGAAAATATCTCTGATGCTTTCCAGCTCTGCGGAACCAACCACCACAACTATAAAATAATCTATTTTAATTAATTAAAATTGAATTCTTTTATTAATTAATCCTTTTTAACGCATGGCCAACCTTACGTATTTATATAACGCAACCCAATCTTTGCTATTTAAAAAATCCAAACATTCTTGAGTATCTAAGAATGATCTACTTAGAAACCGTATTCGAAACTCTGACAACACTGGGCAACGTCCTAAGAAATGGAAAACGTCTTCTATTTCCTTTCGGTTACACACAGAGAGAGCATTCATAAATTCTAGATTCAACCCAGGGTTGATAATTTAAATTTAGTAAACCCCCACTTGTTTTAAACAAAGTTGAAACAATATTTTTATTGAATAGTTTTCTAGATACGAGGGTATATTATTAAAATTCAATTTACTGTATATTGCATGATAATTAGAATTTATGCGCTTATTTATAAAAATTTGTTTCCTGTTTGTTCCTAAAACTTTAACTATGTCATACATCTGGGTTTGCAATCACTCAATATTTTCAAAATCCAAAGTTTTGTTAAACACAGTTGCTAATCTTATCCATTCCCTATACCAAAAGAGGTTATTGGCTATAGCATGGTTGGTTATTCAATTAGGTAGTCTATTATTTGTCATTTGCCGTGTTTTTATTATGTAATTTATGTGCAAATAAAAATGTATAACCATGTAATGGGGATAGGCCTGTCTCTAAAAATAACATGTAATTCGGGTTGTTCAGTGGAAACGCTAAGAATTTTTTTAATGCAAATATTTGAAATTGTTATATCTCTTTGAATTATTTAAATCCCCAGATCTGCGCAGCATAGCACGCTGTGGATCTGCAAACTGAATTAAAAAAAATTTCCATTTATCAATATTTTGAATAATATAAGAACACACATTATTACTGAAATCGTAATAATGTAACGTAATATTTTTTTACGACCCTTTAACAAGCCCAAAAAAATCTGGTGTGAAACACTCACACAACTTTCTCTTACTCCAGTTCTCAAAACGATAATTGACAAATTTTATAGTTTGTGTACCAAATTTAATGAAATTCGTCGAAAACTGAAAAAACTGTTCAGTAAAAGCGCACTTCCGGTTTACTAATTTTCTTGAAACTCGGAATTTAAGCATCTATTTATTTCTAACTAATTATGTTTGGATGATAGAATTGTATAATGAAATAGGATACCACTTTGATGAAAATCTAACCCCCCTCCCCTAAAAGTGCTCTTAAAAGAAATTTCCCAGAGAAATGTTTTAGATAAAAGTTGTAGATCTTTGCATGTTTAGTTTATATACGAAGTTTCAAAAAAATCGTCAAAGCCATTTTTGAGAACATTGCGAAAAAGTGAAAAAATCATATTTAGTAAAGTGTAAAGTAAACGCCTTCCGGTTATCCGCTTTTTTTTCAAAACTCATAATTTCAGCAACATATTTTAATTCTAATTAATCATTATTTAGATGGCAGAATTGTCTAATAACTGAAATAGCACTTTAGATGGAAGCCAACCCCCACCCCTCCCCCAAAAGTGCCCTTCAATGCTTTTCCCGGAGGAAATGTTTCAATAAAAGTTGTAGCTCTTGTCAATGTGCGGTTGATTTTAACAAATTAAAGTTTTAAAGAAAATCGTCGGAGCCAGTTTTGAGAAAATTGCAAACAGTAAAAAATCAGTAGTAAAGTGTTACTTTCCGTTGAGGCATTTTTACAGATACCGTACAGTCAGATCCCATGGTGACCTCTAACGAATA
>JAAEAF010010243.1:0-30510 GCA_011037195.1 Triatoma infestans
GTCTTAAAAAATCATAGGAAGGAGTTGTGGGGAAATTAAAAATTAGAAATGGATGAGTGTTAGCGATTTTGAATGGAAGTGATTGGTAGGACAAGCTTAGAAGATATGTGAGAGACTTGGGAAATTGCAGACAACTTTTGGTCACAGACTTGAATTATGTAATACATTTCAGTAATATATAGTAATCTTTTATTTTGAAATAAATAAAAAATTTATTCTTTTTTTTTTTTTAATGAATGCCAGATTTATTTTAATAATGTAATAATTTATTTTAATGAACGTAAAAGTGAAAAATTCGTACTAAGGGCAACACGGTTTGTAAAACCATGACCTTTTTTACTTGTAAATCTCTCTGCTTTTGCACTTCAATTATTTTAAAACATTATTATTGTTATTATTATTATATTTAATGAACAAATTATCAAGAATAAAGATTTTGAACGCCATTAAATTTATTCTTTACAATTAAAATAATAAATCAATACCTATTGTAAATGTTTTCAGATTTAAATTTTGAACTTTTTATTTTTTACAAGAAATGAACATTTGACATTGAAGGAGATTGACAGAAGAGGAATCTGGTGTAATGTCTTGATAGAAGGTGCGAGGTAGGCTAAAGAGGGATACTCCTTATCTTTTTGTGCTCCCGAGCCGACACTATGAGGTTCTGTGATAGCCAGATTAGACTTTGGGAGACGAGAGTTTCGGAAGAATGCTGGGAGGACACGCAGGTGTGCTTCCAGGCTAAAAGATTTTCAAAGGACCAAGGGGGTTTCAGACTACCTTCTCTCACTTAGTAGGATGGGACTGAGCATCTTGGTGGGGTAATGACTGGACACACATGGGTGTCTAGTCATTTGCATAATATAGGGAGGACGTCTAGTCCCATAAGTCAGAACTGTGATGATGGAGTTAGCGAAACGGTGTATCACTATTTGTGTCTGTGTCCCCGTTTCGCTGCTACTAGGTTTCGCATATTTGGGAGGGCACCACTCTCTTGCAGGAAAGCCTGGGAGGATTGGAGCAGTAAGATATTTTAGGATACTGTAGACAAACCGGTAGACTATGGGGGAGATTAATTAGGGGGATAAATTGGGTGGGGAGATAAAGGCTTAGGTCCCACGCCATAGGCACCGAGTTATATAATAGGCAGTGCGATATCACAAACTGAATAGGCAAAAAAAGAAGAAGAAGTTTGGTTAGTTTGCCTTGTGCAATCAAAGACAGCCTAATGATAGGCGAACGTCCGATACTGGTAGATGATTTCAAATCTGTAATCCACTAAAAGTCTAACGAACATTCTGTCTTAAGTTAACATTAAGTGATAGGAAACTACGTTTTCCATCGCCTATTCAATCAATTCTAGTAGATTTTTTTAGTTAACACCTTTTATGTTAGCAAAATTCAAAATGCCTTTTGTCGCTTTAGTTTCTTTTTTTTTTCCTTTAAGGTATTATTATTCAAAATATTGTCTTAACGCACTACTAGAAATATTTGCGCTCAAGCATTGAACAGAGCAAAAATATTAAATGTACTGGAAATATTTTTTTAGATGTATAAGGTGTAAATAAGAAAAAAGTCGAAGTCAAGCAATGGTTGGCGGTCGGAAAAAATTGAATATCTGGTATGTAGGTTTGTATAAATGGAAAAAGGGTGGAGGTTTGGTTGTACGACAGAGTAGTTCGCTTACCTTAAAGGGTGGTTTTTTTTTCTTGGTGAAGGAACGGTGGTGGATATCAGAATAAGCCCATTGCTAAGTGAGGGGATGCGTGTATATATTATAGATATATATATATATGGGTGCGGAGTTGCAAAGCCCTATGAAGGTGGAATGAGGAGCTTGGAGAAATTCCCCCTACCAATTTAGCTCCCAGTCCTAGACCACATTTGTTATAGGCCTTTATTATACTAACATACGTGCCTCTCCCAGTCTTGTTCCGTCTTCTCACCACTCTATCACCTCTATACTCTTCCAGCCTATATCCTTACCGTCGCCTTCTAGTTTTCTCCCGCTTCTTCCTAACTCTACATCTCTTAAAGGCTCCTGTCGCCCCTTATACGGTCTCTGGAACATTGAAATTTTATCGTTCCCTACCTTATTTTATAACTCATTAAATATAAACGAGCACTCAAGGCACTAGTGTACTCGATATCGAACAGTACACCTTTAACCGCCGCTCTACCATGACCATATATAAATCCTACTAGTTACTTCCTCTACAACATTCTCCCTCCCCCTACATGTTTCTCCTACCACTATTCATTTTTTTTATTTTTCAACTATCTGGATCTCAAATTATATAATGAGAGTTTTGGTTTAAGGTAAACGTATTTTCTAACTCATTTAATATATTAAACTAATTAAAACTCGATTTAACTTAGTTATAATTATCTGCATCTGAATTTCTAAGCACAGCTTCTAGTTCTTCCAAGTTTTATCTTTTATACAGCAATAAAATTCTATTTAATGTGCCTCGAAATGCTTATTTGGAAAAGCATCCTTTAAAAAAAAAAAAAAAAAAAATCAATCATTGAAATATGTTAACATTAACTGGTTTAATAAGTATTTATTTAAAAAAAAGCGTTTTTTTTCGCATTTTCATTCACGCTGCGCATGTTCGGGTAATGGCCAATGGATTGGATGGAATGGATTTTATTCAATTGTTAAATATTAAATTTTCTCAACAACTACTTTATTCATTCACAAAATATTCATCGCTTTTAGTACCTGTTTCATTCAATACTATAGCAGTTTAGGAAATATTCAAAACAATACGCCTTTCATTTAATTAGTAATAAACAGTTATCAACATACGTCAAAACTTGGAACTTAAAACAAATATTCCTTCTCTCTATTACCTCGCTTCCTCTCAGAAGTGATCCAGCCAGTTCTTCAACGCTCTTGTCGACATCGCCCCATATATGCCAGTTTAACAAGTGCGAACATCAATGGGGTCTATTGTTTTTATTTATTTGCTTGAGTTTTATTTTTGCACTGTGGAAGATATAGTGCAGTGCGATATTTTGTCGCCCATAGAATGAGGACGCTTTCAACTTAAATACCCTTTGCAAATCTTATTTTTTTAACTATATTCATGACTTGGTTAGATTCTCAAGAACTTATTTCCTATTCCCAGTATGTACTTCTGCGGGTTGTCCAGGAGCCTAATTCAAACTTCTATTAAAGGCCGAATAGAAGTAAAGGTCTGCATTGGTGGCACAGAACACCAAGACAGACGCAGGCAAATCTCATCATTAAGAGACATTTGCCTAAATTTACCAGGGATCTACTGAGCTATAGCCGAAGGGATATAAGGCTAATAGTGAGTCTTCTAAAGGGTATTGTAGGCTTAATAGGCACATGCACCAATTATTACTTGCGGATAACGCGATATGCTGATTATGCAAGACCGAGGAGGAAACCCTGGCACATATCCTTTGCGAGTGCGCCGGCCTGGCGAGGACATGGTTTCTTCAACTGGGGACATGCAATCCTCAAGCCATGAGCTACATGATGGACCACTCTTAGCTTTGCTAGGCCAGATTAAGAGGGCGAAGCTAAGGGATATGCTATACTTTTAGAGGATCCACAATAGACCTCTTATTGCAGGTCGCAGTGGAATGACGCTCGCCATTCCCGTTTCGAATCTAATTTATTCCCAGTATGTATGCTTCTCTACTTAGTATTGTCAAAGTCATTCAGGATGTGTTTAGAAGTCCTCCACCATCACTCCAAATGTGCTAGCACCAGCAAAATCTTTTCAGAGCTGCAATGAAATGTCCATGATGAAACGTGCTAGCATTTGGCGCTTACTTTTGCACATACTTTTGCAAAAGCCGCCAAAGTTACAATTCACTTCAAGAGAGGAAAGAAAAGAAAACGAGAAATGGAAAAGGAGGCAAGCGTGGGAAATTCACGGCAGACACAAGAAGGCAATGAAAATATATTCAGGTATTTTAAATGAAAAGAGATATGAAGAAGGATAGAGAGAGAGAGAGAAGCGATAAGCCGTCACGGAACACTTTTGTCAAATTAATAACTATTGTGTAAACAATATTTATAAAGGGTAAAGCTAGGAGAGATGACGCACATTTTAATGTTATGCGCTGTATCAAAATGTAGGAGATGCATTAAAGAGGTAATGCTTATAAAAGATATGTCAACTATTATTATCTACAAAAAAGTGTTATTTTTCAAAATAAAGACATTCTCATTTATTCCAGAAACAAAATACAAATACACTATATTTGGCCGTCTGGAGAGACATCCTATGGTAGGATAGATGACGCACCATAGGTAGGAGACCTTTCCTCTGTGAAGGTAACATGGCTGATCGACATGAAACTTGGTAAACACTATGTCTACGAGTCCAACTTTAACGATAGCTAGGAAATCTTTCATTTCAATTGCAATTAATATAGTATATAAAAAAATAAAATAATTTACTAAGCGTTATGAAAACACACGCTGAAGCGTATAAGTGTTCCTAGAACACAGAAGAACACACAAAATAACTGAAGAATTTTGCAATATGTTCGCTTCTGATCTCTCTACTCCTGGACTAACTTCCATGACGCATTGTGGTGGCAACAAGAAAGTACAGCCTGCGTCTTCTCTCCTTACACTTCGTCATCTCTCACTAGACTGTTACCCATACATGAATTAGTGCACAGATCTTTTTATATATATATAAATTATAATCTGACTTTTATTTTTTTAAAGTTGATTTTCATGCAATATTATTTTTTTTATAGATGTTAATTACACTGATTAATATCTAATTGTAAACCTTACAACAGTTCAGGGGCGGGTGTTGGTGTATTGGTTATGAGCATGGACTTGTAAGTGGGAGGACCCCAGTTGGAGTCCAGCGTATAACTAAATTTTATATTTGTTTAAAAAAATGTTAATAGTAAAGTAGGTGCTTCCGCCCCCGTCCACGACACCTAATTTGGTAGTTGGACGTTAAGCCCGCCTGAAAAAATAGGCATTACTTTTAAACCTTACAACAGTTCAAATACTGTCATTTAAAATAACTAATATTTATTAAATAAAGATTTTATTAATTATAATTAAAATTAGGTTATTTCATGACGAACAAAAAAAACGAACTGAAATTGACAATAAATTTTGTTATATTGCTCTTTTTATTAAAATAATTAATTAAAGTGCCTAGTAATAAATAATTCAGTGAAAATCTTAACAATGAGCATAAAATGAAGGTAGGTGACCGAATTAGCTGTGTGATTGTGTAACAATCGTGTAGTGTGGATTGTTGGTCTGTGTCGTGTCAATTGGCACCTCCCCAGTTGACTGACTGTAACACAGCCGCGCTACTATTCATTCAAACCTCTCGTTCAATTTCTCTCACTCCCTCCCTCAATGAAAAGCAGTATCTCTCTCTACCTCTCTCTCGCTGTGAAGCCACCAGTCTATTCGCATCACTATATATTCCCCATTCAAGTCTAAATACCGTATTTAATCCCCCTTTGTTTGAAGACCAGCTTTGTGCTTTGCTTTCATAAACTGGGTTTTGGCTGGCTAATCGTTTTGATAATCTTGCATAAACTTCTATTCAGTTTTTTTGTTGCCTGTAATTCTTCTCTAATTAGAGGTAATTTTTTAAGGCAATTTTTTTTTATTTTTGGATGTTTCCCTTTTTTAAACGTAATATTTTGCATTTTTTTTTTTAATTATAGTACTTTTTGATTTTTTATTCTAAATTAGACAACCATTGGATTAGGTAAATATTCTGTTGAAAATCTTTTGACGAATTCAGAGGTTGTAAATAAGAAGTCATTTTATTAGTAAACACGAAAATACTAATAATTATTTCCTCAAATTAATATAACAATATTTTTCATGACATCATCTGTTCATATGGTTGGATAAAAGAGCCTCTTTTAAAATGGCAAATATCTGATCTTGGCAAGCGGATTTTTTTTTTGTGTTTTTTGTCCTTAAAGTTTCATTAAAATGAATAAACACGTCCCCACCACCCCCACCCCCCACCCCACTAAATTAGACGAGATGAGAAATAAGTAAAATTTTATTTCAAAAAAAGTTATATATATAAATGTATTAACGGAAGTCGTGTGAGTGTTTCACATCAGATTTATATTTATATATATGTGTGTGTACACAGGATGTCCCAAGATATATGGATAACGACTTTTTCTCGGAAACTAAGACAGCTAGAAAAAAACTGAAAAATACGTGTCCCCGTAGTTTTTTGTTAGAAAACCAAATTTAATTTGCTAATTTGTTTTGTTGCTTTCAGAAGCGAGATACAGGCACCAACTTCATTTTTTCAAATGGGGAGGTATGGTTTGTATTTAAGAAATAGATTCCTCTATTTTTTGTGAGAAAAATTTACAAGAACGGCTTTTTCCTGTGAGTGATATTTTACAAGTTATGAATGAAAACATGATTTTTATAAGAAATTTCAAAATGATTTTATAACGGTTTTTTTTATTGAATAAGAAGAAAAGTACTATTTTATTATAAATTTTACTCCTCATTAATTACAGATCTTGCTCGAACTGGCCCTCAACATTAGAGATGCATACACATGATTTTTCCTGCCAATTATACCTTACGACCAAAGAAATACATCTCTAGTTAAAGAAGTTCTTAGTTTCCTAGAAAAAGTCGTTATCCATATACCTTGGGACACCCTGTATATATCTTAACAATAATAGTCAAAAGATAATTTTTAATGTAAATTACATATACGAGAATTATAATATGTATATTTCTTTTAAGTATTTATCATAAATACTTACATTTCAAGAATACAAATAAATTAATGTTTATTAAACTTCTTAATAATTTCAAGATGATAATGTCAAGTATTATCATTTAATGAAATATTCAACTATTCCCACATAGATAGCGTTAGGGTTGAGAAGTGGAAGCGTAGGGGTGGGGACTCTCAGAAAGTCTAGATATTAACTTCTTCTTACCTCTTTACTTCGCTCGTAATTCAAGGGTGAAGAATTAATCTTCTTAAACGATTCGTTTTCCTCCATTAATAATATCTTTACAATAAAGATGGATATATATATAAAGTTAGCGGTGGATACCATTTTCAAATAGGATGTTTGGTTTATTCTTTCATTAATTTTTTTTTTCTCATGTGTTGGAACATCTCTTAGTTAAAATGAAACCTGACTTAAATACTAGAAGTTATCAACGTAATTTACTGCATTCTATGTTCATCTCCGAAGATAGCTAAGTTTGAACAAGATTTATGGACTTAATAATTTAATTAAGTTAATAATAGTTTTCCTGTTTTTAGTGAAAAACTCAATAAATTTTCTAAATATTCATTATTTAATTGATAGCCTTACTTCCAAACAGACATTTTTGAATATTCAGCGAACAAGAACATTCTTCTTTTCATCCTTTGGAAGCGGTGTGTCCTCATGAAATTATTCTCGTACTTTTTCCCGCGTTGATATTAAAGTTGAATGCTTCATACTTATCGTCAGACACATCCAGATATCATAGCAACCATTTAAGATCAGCTCTATCACCTCGCATTGAGCAGCAACATGTAAATCCTCTTGAAAATGTTTTTGTAAATAGAAAAATAGAAGTGAAAGTATAAAAAAAAAAAAAATGTAAATACACTCTCAAATATGCCATCCGCATATTTAAATCTGACACATACATGCGGTAATATATCATGTTAATATAGTAATTGACATGCGAGTAACTTGGAATAGATCCATAGAATTCAAACGACAAGATAAAAAAAAAAGGTCTTTAAAGTATTTTTGACACACTAAAACATTATATACCGCAAAATGGATCTACACCACTTAACTTGGGAACGGAAGAAGCTAACTTGAAGGCGCTTATCATATAAAAAGAATAACACTAATAAGTGAACTGGGGGGGGATCTTCTGAATTAAAACAAGTAAAAACATGTTTATAAATCGCTCATCGTTTAAAGGTTTGAAATTTCTGATTCCCGTTGTTAGTCAGTATCCACATTTTGCGGTATATAATGTTTTAGTGTGTCAAAAATACTTTAAAGACCTTTTGTTTAAGAAATTCTTCAATTTTAGATTCAGAACACATTGTTTCGTTTGGAATTGCATATTATTCACTATTTCATTGACCAATAGAATCAATGAAACTAAATGAATTACCATTATTTTTGTGTAGAACTTGTAGAAGTTACAAGTAGCTGTACTTCAGCTTTGATAAGCATGACTATCAGTCAGGATTGAGTTCTTGCGCCTAGTCTTCCAAAATACACCCTTCTCCATTTCAAGACTCACCTTAATTCGGTTTGCCTGCTGAAGGGGCTGTTGTATTGGCATATCCGTCTCCGTCCATCTCCCGAGGGGTATTAACTCACCGCCCTAACGTCAATTCTTCTCTTTCCCCCCTATACACCTTTACCAGTGATCCCCTCTCCAGGTGATTTGCCTTATAAACTATGTTTCCCTTTTTATTCCCTCCCTTCACTTCGTTTTACTACTTTTTTTTTTTTGCTTCTTTACTCACTTCCCTATACTCAATTTCTTTTTCTTACAAAACAATTTCCAATAATTTTTTTTTTCTTGTATGAGTTAAGTAAACTTTCCTTATTCGTCTTTTCCTTTTTTTTTTTTTTTACTTTTTACCTTTCTAGCAGCTACAGTGGGAAACTTTCACGGTTTGTGCTGCGTATATTAACTTTCAGTTTTTCTTTAATTAATGGGAATTTAATTAAAAGTATTGATTGATGGTGTAATTAAGCGGAATTTTGGTCGAGTGGAGAAGAAGCTCCTCAGATGTTTTAAAACAACTCCACGTTAAATGATCTTTAGAAGAGGTAGCGCTAAACTTGCTCTAAAACTTTCAAGTGTTGCAAGTCTGAAGGGAAATTTCACATATACTTTTCAAAAAAAAAAAAGAAAAGATAAAAAAAGAAAATGATAACGAACTGGAAACTACAATTATATATACCAAATTTTCAAATTAGACTATTTATTAAATTGCCTATTGTTTTGATCCCAAATCCAGAGGTAGCGGACTAATGTAACAATATATTTGACCTCATATAATTTATTTACTGAGTAGCTACATAATTGAGTCGACAATCAATTCCATCATTATCAATCATCAATTATATTTATTTATTTATTGGCCAAAAATTTATCTTTAGACTATTAGAGTGCATGGCCTAAGATTGAGAAACGATCCCCCATTATTGATTCATCTTATTGAAGATTGGAAAAACATTCATGATAACAAATGAAGCAGTAGCACTAAAAAAAAAAAAAATCTCTTCAGAAAAGAACGATTTTTACACACACAGACACATATACATACAAGCGTGCGCATAACATACCCGCTGGCACACACCATTCCAATAAAAAATGTTTTTTTCACTTTCAAAACATGTATTTCGGTGACGTATTAATTTCGAAAATGTGACATGATCGCAAAGATTTCGCTTACAGAAGTAAGAGGAATTAAAATTTACAAATTTTCCAAAACTGTTGAAAAAATGACCAGCATGATTTTATGACTTATGGAAAATTCCGAGTTGATCCGATAGAAATAAATAACAAAATATTAATTTTATGTTTATAAAGATCATTTGGTCCATAGTGGTGTGGACATTATTATTATTATTATTTGTCTGTGAGGAGGGAAACCCTACGCTATCCAAAGCCTCACTGGGCCCATATAGCTACCCCAAGAAAAAGAACAACAAGCCGGGTCTATAACAAAAATCCAGACCCGGATCTAATCCATCTAAGATTCACCGCAGTCCGAATAAATCGGAGAATAACCTTAAGCGGAAATAGCCTAAGCTCTTCCACAGACATCCTATTCCGACCAAAGGTCCTGAACCTAATTTCCTCACAACCCAAGCAATCAGTCATAAGATGGATGGGTGTTTCCTCCTCTGTCTCACAGACTCTACAAAATGGATCCGGCATGAGCCCCATTATGTAGAGATGTCTCCTTAAACCACAATGTCCAGTAAGAGATCCAACCAGATGCCTGAGAGCGCTCCGTGAAAAACACAGCAACGTCTCACTAATGGCCTTGTCCGGGGACCCCCGATGAGCATTTTGGACTGCCGAAAACCAACTGAGCTCATCCTTAAGGATGAATGCTGTGAAGCTGTCCATGTCTGGAAGCCTGACAGACATGTGCCAGAAGACACGCCAACAGTAGCCTCGGGACCAATGAAAGGAAGAGAGGCGCCTAATTTGGCAAACCTATTCATCTCCTCATTCCCAAAAATTCCCATGTGACCTGGCACCCAGACTAGAAGCACATCCTTCAGAGACGAAAGCTCTTCCAGTCTTTTAGAACATTCTAACACCAACCTGGAAGTGAAGACACATGAACTCAGCGCCTTCAACGCAGCCTGGCTGTCCGAGCAGATACAAACACCTTTTAAGCTAGTGTTACGTACCCTCTCATCCAAAACACAACAAAGAATAGCATAAACAGTCTGGAAGACCGTGGTCCATTCACCAAGAAATACTGTCAAATGATCTCCGGTTTTAAACCGGCCATCAGAGGCTTTAAACAGAGGCTTATCGTGCCATCCCCGATAGTTCCTAGTAGACAAACCCTCCCTCCTTAAGGAGTTTGAGGGCCTTCACCACCAGGTCATTTTGAGCTACTATCTTTTCAGGTCGCAACGTACCAAAGGTTTCATACCTCAATTTATTTATTGCAGTGCAATCAAACAACAGGTGGGAGGCCGTTTCCTCCTCTTCCTGACATAATCTGCACAAGGGTTCCGCTCGAATGAGCCCTACTTGTACAGATGTTTCCTGAACCTACCATGACCCGTTAATAGTCCCGTCACCAGAGAAATCTGGCTCCTACTTAGACCAAGAGCCATTTGGGTCCTTCGTTTACACAGCCAGGCCATCATCCTTTTTCCTGTGATAGTAGACTGGGCCTCCCCTCCAGAGCTCTTCATGCTGTACTGCGACACACTCTCTCATCGCTGAACGAATCGCTTCCGCCAGTTACACAGGACGGCTGGGACCAATGACCGGCGTGTTTGCCCCGTTCCGGGCCAGTTGATCAGCTGTCTCGTTACCCTCAATCCCTGTATGTCAGCCACCCATAACAGCTGTACCTTGTTGTGCCTGGCGAGTCTCACCAATACCTCACGACATTCTTTCACTAGGGATGAGGTAATTCTGTAAGTCTCTAGGACTTTCAGTGCGGCCTGATTGTCGGAGCAAATGCGTATGACCTTGCCCCTTGGGGCTCTACGCAGGTTCTTCTCGGCACAGATCTTAATGGCAAAGACTTATATACCTACCCAACGGCCTCTCAACGAGTACCTGCGGGCTCATTCCATACACTTCTGCTCAGGTTCCGCAATCCATCCTAGAACCATCTGTAAACAACAGGTCCTGCCCGGAAGCGTTTTTCCCACCCCTTGGTCCCTTCCGCCCTAGAGCCTAGGAACACCCGAAATGGAACCTCGAAGTTATATGTTGGACAGATGCTTTCCCGGGCCATGTCTAACACCGGGCCCGGGTTAACCATTAGTAATATGTCCAAGTGTTTGGCTAAGGAGCCCCTCTGCTTCCAAAGACCATTGTTGCGCAATCTATGTGCACTGACCCTCGCCTCAGCCTGCACTAACAGGTGCAGCGGTGCCAAGCCCAGCAGCGCCTCCAGCGCAGCTGTCGGAGCACTTTTAAAAGCGCCCGTAATAAGGAGGCACGCCAGCCTCTGTACTCCACTGAGGCACCTCTTGGCTGTCTCCTGCTCATATACTATATAATTCTGTCATCTAAATAATATTAATTCTAATTAAATGTATTGTTGAAATTCCGACTTTGAAAAAAAAAAAATCGGATGACCCGGAACTGCGTTTTTACTGAAATATATTTTTCAGTTTTCTGGTATTTTCTCGAAAACGGCTCAAACGATTTTTTTTTTAAAGTAGGTATGTGAACTACACATATAAATTGCTATAACTTCTATTATAAAAAAATTTTCATAGTAAAGTCACGTAAGGGGTCTTTTTGTGTGGAGGGGTGGAATTATGTTTTTCTCTAAAGTGGTGTCACAATTGATTATACAATTCTTACCATCCAAACAAAATTAATTATAAAATAAATAGATGGTTAAAATTCGGATTTTCAAGAAAGTATTAGTCAGCCGGAAGCGCGCTTTTACTGAACAGTTTTTTTTTTTCAGTTTTCAACGAATTTCATTTACATTTGACAGATTTAACTGTAAAATTTTGTCAATTACAATTTTTAAAACTGGAGTAAGAGAAAGTTCTGTACCTCAATGTTATAAGGGCCAATGTCCCAAATTTGGTGAAATGAGATAAATACAGCAATGGACATATTAGATCATAAATTTTTAATTCAATAAGGGTTTAAGTCCAAAAATAAACGTAAAATCTTTAAAATAGAAAATATATTCAGGCCAATGTCCAGTATATCTTAAGAAAAAAAGGCCGAAGTGCACATTGGCCAAGTCGTATCAGCGCTAAAATAATGTACGGCCAATAATTCCTGGTGAATATGGACATTGGCCCTCTTTTATTTAAACTAGATGGTAGATTTCAACTACCCAGATTGAAGAATTGCACTCATCTAGTTGCAGTTTTATTTGTTAAATATCATTAAATACAACTGGCATTAAATACCACTGGACGAAAATAAGTATCGTGATTTAATGTCATTGCTGAAATTTATCAGCAGGAATTTCTATTTATCACTCAAAAGTCAGAGAGCTTGAATGAAGATTTCTCACCAGTTACTGCACAAGTACAAGATAATTACAGACATTAATCTTGTAACCAGTTTTTAATAAATATTACAATCATTACTCTTTAATATTCATACAAATATAATAATAATCATTAAAAATAATGAATAATTTGAATGATGTTTTTTTTATATGTTCAGTTGTTTTTATTTTATTGAGTTTTTAAATGCATTTATTTTTATTAGAATATATCTGTTTTATAACTAAATTTAATATTTTGTGATATATTATAAATATAGTGCATTATTTCCAGAAATTTACTGATGTTCTATTATACCCTGGGGCCGATGTCCTTGAATGCGTTCTTCACTTAGGGGCCAATGTCCAAAAAAAAATTTAAAAACAATTAAATAGTAAAAAACGTATCGCCAATTGAAACTAAGTGTATTAAAAGGTCATAAAAATAAATTGCATAATGATTGTAATGTAAAACTAGCGATTTATTGAAATCATAAGTTCACTGCAAACTTTGACAACAGCGTTCTCATTTCTAATGGAATGGACATTGGTCCTTATAACATTGAGGTACAGAGTTGTGTGTGTATGTTTTTCGCACCAGATTTTTTAATTGGAGTTTAGTTTACGCTTAATAACGATTAATAATAACTGCTGAATGGAAGACGACACTATGTTAATAGTATTTTGAATTCATAATTAACACAGTTGGGATGTACGTGCTGGTATATCTTAAGCTATGGTAATTATGTGAACAATTGGTATAAACATAAATCATTAATAGCGCAGTTGAGAAGTAAATTTTAAGATAGAAAAGCCATACAAGTCTCATTAACTATATATAACTTTTCTTTAGGTTATATTTTGTTAGAATTTCTGGCAACTGCTACGGTACATTGATTGAATTCAGTTATATTAAGAGGTTTGTTAAAATTTCCAGTCAATACATGAAGATCTTGAAAAGAGTAAAGAAGAAAGAAATAAAAAAAAACAAAAAAAAACAATAAAAGAGTAATTTTAAGCCTTTCTCCTTCTTTCTACTATACAGGAGCCTCTTTGTTTCATTGAAGTGAGGGACCGTCAGAGAAAGATGTGTTTGTACGGTATGAAAATAGTAGACTTCCTCTTTACCTCACACCACTTTTTCGTTTTTTTTTTTTCCTCTGTCTTGTTTAGTATAGTGGAGAAAGAGGGAGAGAGTGTAAAAAAAAGAAGAAGGAGAATTCGCATGAAGAGACGCCTACATCTCATGCTTTATTCAAGCGCTAACCTAAGATGAGGGAGCTGACGGTCACCACCTTTAGAAGATCAACATACCCACATCTAGACATGGAATATATTCACAACTCATCTGTCGACTTGCTTCCATTCTTATTCTTTTTTCCCCACTTTTACAGTACAACACAATGATACCCAAATTTACTTTACGAATGAATAATTTTAGTTTATAGGCTTGCTTTTTTTTACTTTCTTTTGCTCCTAGTAAGAAGAATCATAGCTAGCGATCGTATCGCAAATTTTCTAAATTTACTTGTCATCAAAAATAAACATGTTTTGAGGTCCCCTGAGTACGGAAAAAATCTATGTGTCTTTGTATCTGTATCTGTCAGTGTGTCTGTGAACAAAATATTTCAGAAACAGAAAAAATTGGAGGAAGCTTAAACTTGATATTCCTTTTAGGTACAGCCTCAAAGTATTAGTTAGGAAGTCCCCCTCAACCGGAAGTACCCCTTTACTGAATTTTTTTTTTTTTTTTTTTTTTAACTTTCTTGCGATTTTCTCGCAAGACAGAAATTAATAACAAAATATTAATTTTATGTTTATAAAGATAATTTTGGTCCATAGTAGTGTGGACATGCACTAGATTGCTTCTTATTATTCAAACTAACGTTTCACTAGTAACAGTTTTTAATGCATGAATGTAGAAATATGTCTTAGACAATTTCTATTTTGATTATATACAAAAATCTGCGATGGATTAACTCGAAAACTAGCCTGTCACAAAAAAAAAAAAAAGAATAACTTTAAGATGATGACTAAAATCTGTAATGTGATAACAAGAAGGAGTGATAACAGAAATATATAATTTTTAATTATAAAAATTATAACTAGTGGTGCCAGCCAGTCGCGGTCAGTGCACGGTCAAAGGACCGCCCGCCAAAGACACACCGCTTTCACAAGGGTCAACAAATCACTCAAAAGACCGATTACCTGGCTACAGTCCTTTGATAACTACCATCACCTGTCGCCACACCTGTTCACCGACGTATTCAAGACCTAGGGTCAACACACGGCAATAAACAAACACTCAAGACCGACCACCTGGCTACAGTCCTTTGATAACCGCCAACACCTGTTCAAGAACTAGGGTCAACACACGGCAAGAGATGTTTGAGTGTGACCCGTAATTACAAGACTTGTCAATGCGTGGGATGGCAATATAAGGCTCTCTACAGGAGTGGGAGGATTATTCTTCAGTATTTCATCAGCGTAACATCAAGATTCTATCAGTGACATAATTCTTACATCGGAGCGCGTCCCTATCTAAGTATTTAAACATATATTATTTATCTATTATTATAGTTGGTGCATTCTAGTTACAATTTAAATCATTTTAAATTAATTGTAGTTTATCTTTTCAAACGTTTAAATTATTGTTAAAATATACATATATCTATTTTCGTAAATTCGTAATTCATATTCATAACAACTCTCTAAAATCTCAAACTAACTACAAACTATTCATCATCACACCTCTCCAAGACATCTGAACCCATTACAACTAGGGATCAGAACAACCAATAACTGAACCCATTACAAATCTTTTAAATTAATTTAATTAATTTTTAGTATACAGAACATGATCTTTTAAATCTTTTATTCCGACTTGTACTCCATGTTACTTTCTACATATATTAATTGAGAAAACAGAGTAATGCAAGGAATTTACACAGACTGTTATAGAGATTGGTTGCGTGTGTAGAAATGGGTGACTGAACAGGCACGAGCGTTGGTTGGATGTTTTCTTGAAGACTGAGTACGAGACTTAGCTAGCTCTTATACGAATATGATTGTATTTAAGTTTCCGGCTAAATCCATCAACCGATGGATAGTACGATTTCAGTCAATAGATTTTTCAGTTATTCACGATATTCTCTAAAACAGCTCCAACGATTTTTTTTCTTTAAACGATTTTTATCTACACCCATACATACTTGAAAATCGATTTTTTGGGTGTTCTGAGGGAAGAGTAGCGTTATGCTTTCACTTTAAAATACCACTTCTGCAACATATGGTTTTGATATCTACATAATATTAATATGTACATTGATAGACGTATTGATAGAATTCCAAATTTGGAACAAATCGGTTAGGCGGAAGTGTCAATTTTATAGAATAGATTTTTGACTTTTTGGATTTTTTTTTTTTTTTTGAAAATGGCTATAACGATTTTGTTTAAACTTGGAATACTCTCGACATAGATAAAAGAATAACACTTATGTGTGAAACATCCCCCCCCCCAAAAAGAAGAAGAAGATTTTTGAACATTTTTGGAGGTCTGTCAGAGTCAGTTAAATTTAAATTTAAACTGCACAAGCTTCGTTGGTTTTGATAGAGGGCGCTTTACAAAAGTCCGCTCGCTCAAAGTTGACAAATGTAACCCCTGTCACCTTTCTTTATAGCCAGCCCAACTAAATATTGTAAACGTTGCATTTATAATGAAGAAAATATTTTTATTTATTTTAGGAGCAAGAAAAAGTCGTATGAGTGTTTCACTCTAGCTTTCGTTAATTTAGTTTAATTCTGAACCAACAAATTTCTTTATACTGCGGTTTTTGTATGGTTGGACATTGGAAAATGTACGAATACAATGACTGAGCACTGTTATATTAATTGAGAAAACAGAGTAATGCAAGGAATTTACGCAGACTGATACAGAGATTGGTTGCGTGTGTAGAAATGACTTGACTGAACAGGCACGAGTGTTGGTTGGATGCTTTTTTGAAGAGTGAGTACGAGGACAATATTGAATCTAGTAATTTCTTATATGAATATGATTGTAGAAAACTCTCCCTACTTTTCCCTCCAGATCTCTAGATCTTGTAAGTGTTGAGATAAACGAAACTTGATTTCAGAACAAGTTAGATATGGGGGGAGATATGTTGTCATCTCATGTGATCTGCGGATGACGTACCAGATTGGTGGGATTGCCAATGATTTTTCGTTACAGGCAAGATAAAGCTACCAGCAATCCATTACTGCTTAATAACTCGCAAGGAGTATCTGTTGCATGCAGTTATTTGGGGAGTAGTGACCTCACGGGTTACCACAGCTCAGTACTCCATGCACTTCAATAGAACAATAAACAATACACTAAACTACGTACACTTTACAGACAAGTACAAACACAGTACACAATCTAGGGTCTCCGTCTATAGTTAATTTGCGAAAGCCATGGGAGAAGGAAGGGATTAGCTCAGTAGCGCGCTAGACTAGCAACGCGGAGGTCTCGGGTTTGAATCCAGCAAGCTGCCCCTAGATTTTCTCTTCTTAGGAGCCTCTACAACTCACTGTCCGGTGATGGGCAGTGTTGTCTGTATTAGAGAACACTGCTTGGAGGCCGGCTGTGCATTGGAGAGGACTCCGGGAAGCACAATAGATCTTTCAGGTCGCAGTGCAATAATCCCAACAACAATCTACATCTACAGCTTAATAATTTTGAGGGAATGAGAAATTGTTTTATAACTGATTAGCAAGCTCCTAATTTTTTGTAAAATCACTACGATTTTACTCACTACGTAAATAACTAAGTTTCTTCAATTTGGAATTCTAGAAAAACTACTAATTTAGTATAATGACATTATAGATGGTAGAACCATATATTCTACTGAAATAAACTTTGTAGGGAAGCTTTGCTGTGTTGCTTTCTTCTAGAATCTTCAAAAATTCTATTTTCCTGGAAAAATGCTTCAAATAAAAATGATAGGCATTTAAGTTTACACGAAGTTTTAAGAAAATTGTTTGGATCAATTTTAGGAAACATAACGATCTTTTTTGGAGTTGGCTGAAGATGCGGCGAGTTATGGTCTCAATAGAATGCTATTTGTTGTGGTTGGTTTCGCAGAGCTGGAAAGCATCAGAGATATTTTCCATGATAGCTTGCTTTATTTTTTGTGGTCATCGACCGGTTTCAGGCATGTTTTTGTCCAAAACAGTTTGATAACATAAACTTGCACAGAGCAAATTCAGTTGATACACACCTGATGATGGGCAAACGCTCGAAACCGGTCGATGACCACAAAAAAAAAAACACAGGCTATCACGGAAAATATCCGTGATATAAATATTCTCTGATAGAATGCTATTGTTTTGATACAGGATTGTTCCATTTGCTGTTGAAGGATAAAATTTTTATTTATTTATAATTCATTAATTTTAAATATAATTAATTTTTTTTTTACAATTGTTACTATAATATAATGAATTTTATTTGAGCGTTGTTTCAACAAAATATATCTTTGCTAATCTCCAACTGATATTTTATCATGAGAACATGAGAATATTTGAAAACAATAAAGAAAAAGTATGTACAGACATACCCATGAATCAAGCAGGAAGGAACTTTTCATTTCAAGAAAAACGATGTGAAATGAAATACAAATTAGTTAGTACAAAACTGTCAGCATATTATATAATGATATTCAAGTTGTCAAAGCATAGTAGAGAATTATCATCAAAGATTCTTGTTGAGTGTATAGTAGCCTCAGCATAAATTAGTACATCATATGTGAATGAATGAACAAGCAAACCCTTTTGAATTCAATATACATACCGTGGCCCTTAGCAAACTTGTTATTAATATCAGAGTTTCATCTGGGATGCCTTGGAACCGCCTTTTGCCTTTCCATCTCTCATTCCTCCAGAAACTCCCTACAGTTCCAATTGTCTTTTCCAAGGTATTGTTTCGCCCCTTTAATATCAGATGTTCCAACTCTACACCCTCTTACTATTTCACTCAGACTAACAGCGCTCCTCTCTGTGTGTGCTACTATACTCCTCTCTCTTCGACCTTTCCAAAATTTCAAAGATACCCTCATTACGAATCCACCAGATAGATCCTTCTTGGTCTTCTACCGCCTATTCCCTTTTCCTACATGGAGTGTGGTTAATGGGCGGAAAATGAACCCTCCTCCTTTCTATAGCACCTCTCTACAAACCCCTATAGACCTCGCCATCCTGACTTTTACCCCTATCATCAGACCACCTTGGCAAAGTTGTTATATCTATAAAGTGCGAAGGAATGAGTGAGAGAAAGAAGGAAGTTAAGAAAAAAAAATGCCACCTTACCTAATACATTACATTTTGCCTACCCACTTCTGTGTTATATTTCAACCAGAAATATAAAAAATATGTAAAACCAGAAATGGTTGAATTTATTTTATTATTATTACTATTTTTACATAAATATAAAATTACTTATTCTTGAACTAGCAATGATTTTTTTTTTTTTTTATTCTCTTTTAAGATTGACCTTTTCCTATTGTAATCGATGTTATCTAACTTTTATCATTAGATTTTGAATTTTTTTTTTAGCAAAGATTATCACTTGCTTCAAAAGAATTACATAAATCATCGGCATCTTTGACATCATATAACTTACTGTATTTTTCCCTTAATAATAATTGTTTGCCAGACTCTGTCTAGAACTCAATTTTCTTGCCACTAAAGTCCAAATAATGATACAATTTCAGAATTTATTATTTCATACTTACAAATAACCTTCTGTAATTTTTCAAAAACAAAATACTTTATTAATTTTTTTTTTTTAATTTCCATTTTCAGCACAATGTATCGCACCTTTGGGAATGGAATCAGGAGCGATACCGGACGACGATATCACAGCCAGTTCTTCGTTCGATAGCGGCAATGTTGGTCCACAATACGGACGGTGAGTACGCATATATACATATACATATATTTTGTTGTCTTTTGATTGAATATTTATATTATGTAAGAAACTCTGAATTTTATTAATGATGAGACATAATTCCAATTATATTGCGTTTCTGTTGTCTTTCATACTTCATAGTTGATCATGTTTTAATACTTTTTCTCCAATGAAAATTAATTGCTTATAATATTTTATGGTAGAATATTGAGGCAGAAAATAAAACTTTTTTTTTAAGGAATCCTATATTCAGTTTAAATACATGCAATCCTTTTCTTTTTGCTCTAGCTCTACAGCTCTAGCCTGGTAGGGCCAGGGCTGGAGGAAACTCCACTACATCTCCTAACAAGGCCTCTTTTTGTAGGATTTTCCTCTCATCCCGTTATATTAAATAATTCAGTAATTTTCCTTCTCCATTGCTTGATGCTCAACATCAGTTGGATTTCTTCCACATAATACAGCCTTTGTCGTGTTTGATCTTCAACCGCCTGATCATGGTCTTCATCATCCAGCTGGCTCCCAGCCAGTCCAGCCTTCCTAATGTAATTGCTGTCTCCACTTTTTCATTCCAATAAAGCCGATATAAAAAATATACTTAACGTAACAGCCTATGAACGGGGCATTTGGCACCCAAGTAAATGAGATGGCCGACGCCCATCTCAGGTTTTTAATTTTATCCACCGATGAAAACAATAGAAGAAAGTTTGAATGTTAATTTATTTCAAGACCAGCTTAAGATCTTATTGATCAATAGTTGCGAAGACGCCTAAAAGGTAAAACGCCTGTCCCGCGTATGAGGTAATCCTGCTCTGCGGAAGCACAACCATTGTGTAATATCTTGGAAAAGTTATTTATTCCTCAATATTGATATATATAAAACTACAAAAATCCTCTTTGAAATATTAATTTAAATTCTGAGAAATAAGGGCTGTTAACTAAATCAAAGGCAATTAAATGAGAAGGCAATAGACTCTGGGGTCGCATTTTCATAACTAATGATCAATTATCTTCTTATATTGAAACAAGCACATCCAGAAATGTTTAGAAACGTTCTTAATAATAATAATAATAATTATTATTATTATTATTACGTGCCGGGGCATGTTGGCATTGAAGGGAATGAGATGGCTGAAGCCCTAGCCAAGTTAGGCGCTAGGGCCCCGCTCCTAGGACTGGAACTTTTTGTGGGATCAGCGACCAGTTCTGTTGAAGGAACTTAGGAAGGAGGAGGAGACGAGGAGATCTCAACTCTGGTATTCCCTCTCCGGTTGGCTGCAGGCTAAGATCTGTTTGGAAAATTATAACCGACGGAGATCGGAGGCCTGCATCGAATTGAGCAAGAACAAGCTCCGCGTTCTTACGGGTATCCTCACTGCAACTAAGTCTGCTATTAATTTTAGCTCCCCACTTTATTTGCAAGATGCTGATTGCAGCGCTATTGAGCCCATAAAGAGATCGAACCCTGAATTCTAGTCCAAAAGTGAATGTACTAGAAAATTAGATCAATTTATGGGGGGGGGGGGCATAGAAGTTACATATAATTATTTCTTTGCCTTGATTATCCAGCAGCCTCGGAATTGTACATCGATATTGGTCTGAGTATGGCTGTATAATTAATTGATGGTCTATCTGCAGATTTGCTTATTGCAGAGCAGGATTGTTTATGCTCCGCATCAGACTGCTATTGCCTGCCGGGATTCTGCTGCGCATATATCCTGGCTATCCACATATTTTGATGGAAATGATGTTTCCCAATTGTAGATCTCAAAGGTCTCATATATTATCATATATTTTGTTTTCTCTGTTGAAGTGGCTGCTTCTTCCCATTCCATAAACACTCTTTGCCTCCATTCTAGATATTGATGTGAATTCCGATTTGCTAAGCCTGTGGAAGTCAAAATCTGTTAGTCAGCTATTTTTGTTTAGAAAAATCCCGTTTTTCTATAGTCGTCTTAGCATTCTAATTTTACTCAAGATACTGGTCCAACTTCTATTCTTGTCCTGTACTGTCGCAACAGGTCGTCCCGTCCCGCTAGCTAGCTGGGACTGTCTTTGTATAAGTCAAGCTTACCAATCATTGTTAAGCTCCAACGTCCATTTATAAACTCATATCATTTTAAGATGATAACTAAATTTCATTATCATTTTCATTATTATTTTACCAAAGGCAAGAACCAATATTAAAACTAGTTATTGTGATTGAATCACAGACACCGTTCACTGTAATTGCTATCAATAATTAACCAAGCCACTCGCTCTATGTCCTCCGTTACAGAGGATTAATTATTCATCATTTTAGTCTTCATTCAGAAGAACTCGCTACTTTTGTCCCAGTGATTCCTTAAAATAGGGAGGCGGGATCCATGAAAATGAAATAGCATATACTTCAGAAAATAAAATAAGTGAGCCTGGCTAAATAAAAACATATATTGTATACTTTCTACGGAGCAATGAGTTTATTCAGGACTATGCTTCAGAGCAAAATTGGTATAATAACGTTACATCTGAAAGAAGCGGATACGGCGGTAATCCTTGGCATAGCCATATAGACAGTGCCATCGACTATGGCTTTCAACTCATTGGTTGTGATTATCTTCAGGGACCTTTAGGAGAATATCATCTTTCACAGTGCTTCATATTTCTGATCATCAAGGCAATAGTCTTAAGCTGTAAAAAAAAAAAAATGATTTTACATTTGTTCCAAAATTAAGCCCAAAAATTAAAATTCATACATTTGCAAGGAACTTATCATAAAAAGGAGTTATACTATAATAAAATATTTCACAATCCATTGAAACTTACTTTTAAATGATAAAGATAAAATAAATAAGTGAAAGCAAAATTATTGTTTATAATATATAGTTATCAGTTATCAAACTTACCTTTATATAATTCTACCCTAACTGAATGCCAAATCTTTGTCGGAGTCAATCCAATTCAATATAAATATAAACAAACAATAAAGGTAGGGGGGAAAAAAAGGTGAGATACTATTAAGATAAAAGTTTTGTAAGCGTTCTAGTTAAGTGATATCTAAACGAGGTCATCCACGATCGGCAATGATTATTTGCTGTGCCGTTATTTCACTCACGAATGAACAAACTTAACTACATTATAAAGGTTCTATGTTTACAAAAAAAAAAACCTGCATACTATTTGCAGTTATCTACAAGCATAATAAGCTGCACGCGTTTAAATAAAAGGAGGGGGGGAATTGAAAGAACAAAAATTGAAACCAGTTAATAATTGAAGGTTCTTTTGTCGGAATTATTTCCCTTTAATTAAATAACATTCAAATAAAACATAATATGACAAGCCAAAGTATTTCTAATAAAAAAAATATATCAGAGACATTTTCCGTGGTAGCCGGCTTCATTTTGTGGTCATCGACCGGTTTCGGGCGTTCGCCCATCTTCAGGATGCGTTTTTCAGACAGTGTGCCAACACAGACTCGTACAGAGACTTAGTTTCACACTAACTCCCAGTGATTCCTTAAAATAGGGAGGCGGGATCCATGAAAATGAAATAGCATATACTTCAGAAAATAAAATAAGTGAGCCTGGCTAAATAAAAACATATATTGTATACTTTCTACGGAGCAATGAGTTTATAATAGATCATTGCCGTCCTCCATAATAGAAGTCAGCATACCCCTCCGTTCATGCTATGAGCCATTGCGTCTGAGAGAAATGTTCTTGTAGGTATGCACTTCTTAGTATACATACTGGCATTTTAATCATCCTCATACACCAATCTTCACGCATGAATTGCATATATTACATTCAATCAATATCTACCCTTCAACCATTTTTAAATTAACTGGAAGTGTGGTTTTGTGCAAAGAAAGAAGAGCTGAAGTACAAAAATTGCCGAAGTTTAATGATTATCCTTAAAAATGCCGTCAAATTTGCATTTATTTCACGCTACTGAAAACTAGTGAACTACTACCTCTAGTTGTATAGTCTAAACCCCTCGTGATGCTGGTAAAATGAATATATTGTAACGTTTTTCTTTCTAAACTAGCTACTGCAACTAGTTTTAAGTGGGTTCGTATAGATAAAATACTCTAAACTGCAATAAAGTAAACATAAACACCAATTTATTGTTATACACAATAAATTACAAAATACAATACTTAATATAATTACTTCACAGTTTAAACCACAAAAGTGAACAATTTAAACCTCAAAAGTTCACTTTGTTCACTTTTATACACTTTCCACAAACGAACACTTAGTTTGTAACAAGAAAACTCTCTCAACTCTCTGCGGTCTCACTATTTATACCGGTGGAGAATCTTCTAGAACTTCCTCGATTCTTCTACAAAGAACTAGAGCGCGTCGCCAGCGCTTCCTAGCGGTCACTAAGAGAACTTGAGGTTCCTACTTCCTTTCCTAGAAGGCACCACTGGCTGCGTTACAATATTCTAATACTTGTTACTGTATATTTTGTTCAGACCTTGAAAATGTCTCCAACTTTACGCTGTACTAATTTGCATTTGCGCAAAAATAGGAATTTCTAATAGCAATTGGTCATTGTTCAACAGCTCAATGGCCGGTGATAGGCATTGTTACTAAAACGAGATAACTAACACTGCACTGAGAACACTCTGGGCACCAATGACTTTAGAAGTTGACGCGCCTTAAATATTAAAAATAAAATGAATTGATTTAACAAAAAAAAATTAATTGCTTGCACAAGCAGTTTGTTCTCTTATCAAATTAGAGGTAAATATTGGTAAAATCAAGATTATTGTACTTAGTAAAGATGGAAGGAATGAAAGAACATCAATTCATCTGTGATAACAGCCCACTTGAAATACTCAAAAGTTACAAGTATCTAGAGTGTATCAATTGTATTTGCTCTGTGCAAGTCTATGTTATTACACTGTTTGACAAAAACATCCTGATGATGGGTGAACGACTGC
This sequence comes from Triatoma infestans, assembly GCA_011037195.1. Taxonomy (NCBI): domain Eukaryota; kingdom Metazoa; phylum Arthropoda; class Insecta; order Hemiptera; family Reduviidae; genus Triatoma; species Triatoma infestans. The sequence goes on from JAAEAF010010243.1 coordinate 24,608, forward strand.
CCGAAACCTGTCGATGACCACAAAAAGAAGCAGGCTATCACGGAAAATATCTCTGATTATTTAGAGATATCCTTTGGCAAATCGATTTTGTTTTTGTAGGCAGCAGGGAAGGTCTCGAAAACAAATGTTGCTTCCGGTGCAAACTAAGATTTGCAGAATTCTAAGATCCATACTTTAGAAGCTCGGATGAAGTTGTATGATGCCATTGTTGCGAGTATTTTTCTTTAAGAAGCTCTCTAATATATTTAGATAGAATGGAATCATATAATTAGACTTCTTTAAAAGTCAAACAATATAGAAGACAAACATCGATATTCCAGATTTTGTTATCCGAATGGAAAGTAATACTCACTAATCTACAAATCACGAAACTAAGTCCTGTAAAATCTTAAGACTGCATGCAAATAGATTTCTCAAACGTTGAACCCAGCCAGCCTGATCTGCAGAAGAAAAAAAGAAGAATTTAAAAGAGACATATCAGTGTGGAGGATTATCGTCTGATTTTGTGGAACGTACTTTCTCGATTTTGTGCTGTGAAAAATCTCGAGTATTTTAATCGGAGCATGGATTGTGATAAAAATAATATTTTTTTGTAACACAGAGAGCAGTGTTGAAATTGAAATAATTACATTTTACTGCAGAATACTGACTTGAAACATATCACCAATTAATTACTAAGAAGAAATGCGGCGATAAATAATGCAAGGAAAGATAAATATGCCAAGTCTTAATTATTGAAAATTCTTGTACACATTTTTACATTAAATTCATAAAACATATTAATGGGTAAGGGCTTTTATGTGGGGGTTCCTTGAAACAAAGTCTAGTAAATAGCAAGCGATTTCCTGAACAACTTTGTATACTCAATGGCATAAAGACAGGTTTAGTTTCTTACTTGAACTAGGATATTTAGGCCCCTAAATATTGCTGCCTCTGAGAGTTACAGTTGGGTAATTAATGCAATATTTATTTACATAATAAAAGATATAATATAGGTGACTTAATAAGTATATAAGGACATAATAATAAAGTTTATAGAAAGCTTAGTGGTGGGACAGAATGGATTTAAGTATTTGAATTGAAAGAAGCACAACTTGTTGGAGGTGTCACTTGATACTAGTAGTATAATTCTGGTGGCAACATACCATTAGGTGGTAGTAGTGTGTAGGATGAACGCTGAAGAAGAAGTAAAGCATGAGATTTCGTATTCATACCTTTCTTCTAGCCGGCATGGGACCTGCAGCATTACTCTCTGAATACATTACTGTACTCTGGCATACTCCCCACCTAGCTTTTCATCGATTTACTCATACCATTTCTATCTGGCAAAGAGAACTTAACAGTACTACCTAGTGGCTCTGTTTTAATGCGGATACAAAAACTCCCTACCATCTCCCCTACCACAGTTCTTTATCTACCCTTGTGCTCAGGTAATAAAAGGATATTAAATATTGGATACCATCCGCTGTTTTTTTATTTTTTACCCAAAAAACAACCCTACAGTAGTATCATTTCTCTGGAGGCTATTCAATAACGTTATTAATAACAAGTTGTGGTCACTGGTCATGGCAAAAAAAAAATTTGCATTCATTGTTATGTCCTTTATTAAAAAAACAATCTCGATATTTTTTTATACATTTGCCTATGTTATGTATTTTAAATATTACTTAAACTTCTGTTTTACAAGTCCTTGATTATATTAAATAAAATTCCTTGCTTATAACAATAAATTAATTCGATATTTTTTGTTTAATATTTAATTAATATTAATATTAAATAAACATGCCAATAATGAATTCTAGCGTTATTATCTATTCATTCTCATTATTTGTATGAAAAAAAAAAAATTTGGTTTGAACGACTTACGATTTACAACATTACGACTTACTAATTACAGTTTATTAATTTTCATCAAACTTATCATTTTTACTACATAGATGATTATGGTTTTATTTGGGGGAGGGGGCGGGGCGGAAATTCTTCTCCAAAACCCCCTTTAATTAATTTTCTCAGAAAAAGTTTCATTTTTTTTTGGTGAGAAAATTGCAAAATTCTAAATATCAAGTTTGAACTTTTTTGCGATTTTCATTTTTGATCTATGCTGTTCACATTCACATACAAACACACACACACACACACATACACACACACACACCTTTTTTTAAACTCATGAGATCTTAAAACGTGTATTTCCGGTAAAACGCGATATCAGAAATTTGACATGATTACAATGCTAACACTTACTAGGAGTTAAGAAAGTAAAAAAAAAAAAAAAAATAAAGCAAAACAGATCGTAATCTTTGAAAGCTTCCGCAAATTTTATATAAGCTAGAGCTAGTTGGCACGCATTACATGGCTGCATTGCTGAACATTAAAAACACATCAGTTATATTTCGTTCTGTGGGTATAATATTATAATTCATTAGTTTGTAGCACGTCTATGAAAATATAGGTAGTCCGCGAAATGTAAGTTTACCCCGTCAGTATAATGTCTTCATTAAAATAAAAGTAAAGAAAAAATCTAAAAATAATAAATCTCTCTGACTTTGTCACACACTTCCGAAGGAATCGATGTTTCGGGGTTAAAATTGATTCAGTGGAAGATGTCCTTTGCTTACTATTTGCAGATGACATTGTCATCTTTGCAGATTCCCGAACAGACCTACAAAGGAAGTTGAATGTATTGCTGGATTATTGCAAGTTAAATTTTCTGGAGACCAACGTAAGTAAAACCAAAATAGTTGTTTTCTGGCCCTCCCCTCGCTCCAAAAAATTATTTAATGTAATTAATTTTTTTGATATAAATATTTTAAATGGTAGCATACTACAAGACTCGTCTTGCCATAAGCGGTTTTTTTTATATATATGATTATAAACAAAATTAGTTTTACACTAAGGGATTAGCTCAGGGAAGAAGCTTAAAAGTGTGTGTGTGTGTGTGTGAGTGATGAAACAGAGTTTGGTCTGAGGCTTCTAAGCCCAGGTCGTTATTTAACTCTCTTTGGGACCATTTGTGTATTATGGAAGTGCTTATAATTGATCATTTGTTGCTGATAGTCTTGAGATACACACAAGGACTTGAAGCATTGAGGAAAAAAAAGTAGATAATTTTTTTGGTGTCATTGGCCATGTAATTAATTGAATGAGAGAGATAGATAACACAGTAAATTAAGTTTACTATCCGAGTTAAAATTGTTATTATTTTTATAATAATAATAATATATTTATGCAAAAATTTTTACATGTTACATGGGTTTGGTACAGAAAATGGACAGCATTTACTTGTTATATCCAATTAAAGAACAGAACAATTACAGGAATTGCTACTATACAAAATACATAATACAATAGTTACTATACATAATTCAATAAAATGAAATGAAAATACCCTCATTCATTTCAGATAAAAGATCTCAGCTTTAGTATTTGTGTGATATAATAGAAAAGATTATTGGTTAAAATGGTATTATCAGGTTGCAGCAGATTAATCATTATTTGATCGAAATCGGTACTCTGAGAGATATAATTGGCGAGGTAATGACAGCGATCAGGTTTATAAATAGGACATCTAAAAAGAATATGAGCCAAAGTTTCCATTTCTTTCATATTACATATTGTACAAATTTCCTGTGTATTGATAATATATTTGTTGCCATCGAAATACAGTTTAATATTTTTCTCATTGGCTATCCTTAATTGAGATAAAACTCTCTGTTTTTTAATAGACATGTTAGAATTTAAGTAATACTCTCCACAACCAAGGGAACTGATGAACCTAAATAAGGGGTTATAGGATGAATTAAGCGCCCGCTCAATGTCCTTAGAACATAGGTGGTTATGCCATCTCTCAAGTATATCGTCCCGACATCTTAACAATTGATAATATGAATTAAGGCTGCCGATACTCTCACATCCCAAGGTAGCTAAAATATTGTTTACAAAATAAAACCAGTTATACATACTTGGTTTCTTGGGGTGAGCATGCGAAGTAACATAGTTGATTATAGCATCATAACAGCGTTTTGGCATTCTCTCTGAGGGCATTGCTAATAATTTGATCCACCAGCCGAGCACTCTCTCCAATGCCAGGACCTTGATGTTTTTACAGCCAGATTCTAGCCTAACAAAATAGTTCGGCGTGTTTGTTGGGAGATGAAGTAGCTGCTTGTAAAAATTAACTTTGAACTTTCTCGATAAGATCCAAATAACCTAGAGACCAGACCACGGAGGAGTACAGACAAGTAGCTGCTACGACAGAAAGAAATAATTTATTTTTTGCTTCCCAAGAAGTAGATTTACCTGTAACGAGAATCTCTTTCTCTCTGCCCACCGACCTAATCCCTTTACTAACAAAGTAGTCAGCGGCCAATCTAAATTTGCCACTATAGCTGAAGGGCACTCCCAAGAATGTGAAGTTATTTACATATTCTACAACCTTATTTCCCAGGGTCACGGGTAATACTTTTTTGGAGCGAGGGGAGGGCCGGAAAACAACTATTTTGGTTTTACTTACGTTGGTCTCCAGAAAATTTAGCTTGCAATAATCCAGCAATACATTCAACTTCCTTTGTAGGTCTGTTCGGGAATCTGCAAAGATGACAATGTCATCTGCAAATAGTAAGCAAAGGACATCTTCCATCGAATCAATTTTAACCCCGAAACATCCATTCCTTCGGAAGTGTGTGACAAAGTCAGAGAGATTTATTATTTTTATTATCCGAATTAAAAAAAAAACAAAAAAAAAACACCATTTACCAAAAAGGAACCATTTTTCAGATATGTATATTTTTAAAATAGTGAATAATATGATTCGTGGCATAAGATTTTTCTTTACTTTTATTTTAATGAAGACATTATACTGACGGGGTAAACTTATATTTCGCGGACTACCTATATTTTCATAGACGTGCTACAAACTAGTGAATTATATTATACCCACAGAACGAAATAATATAACTGATATGTTTTTAATGTTCAGCAATGCAGCCATGTAATGCGTGCCAACTAGCTCTAGCTTCTATAAAATTTGCGGAACCTTTCAAAGATTACGATCTGTTTTTTAAGTTTTTATAGTTATTTATCTAATAAAGTAATCACGCTAGGAAAGATGCAAAGAAATTATGAACCCAGTCGCAGACTTATATACTGTAAAAAATGTAATGAAGAAGGCTCCCGGGGCCACAATAGATCTTTCAGGTCGCAATGCACTATCCCATAAAAGAATCTAGTGCATTGGTAAACAAGTTTGTGTGAGCCGAAATTTTTGTAATCTTGCAATTTAATTCAGTATGGCCCACAAATTAACTAGTGTTAAGAATTGAATTAATTAATTTCAGAACATAATTACATAACTCCTATTTAAAGAAGAAAAAAAAATGTATAAATATTGGAAGAAAAAATTCAATTTTCTTTTAAAACATCCAATATTTTCTTTTCCGAAATCCAGAAGTCTCGACATAAAATAGGATGACTGGCGGTGAACAGTGTGCTGGCTTTTGTTGAGGAGTACATATTGTGTGTTTGTGTGCGTAAAATGTGAAAATAAGGTGGCGTCGGTTGTACGAAATAGGGTTGTAAACCACGACTAGAAACTAAGTGATAAAAAGTTTTATCCAAAGAAGAGGTGAGCGGTGTCTAGTAAAGTCAAGAGAGCTCGGTGTGTGTATGTGTGTGTGTGTGTGTGTGTGTGTGTGTAGTGCGTACGAGTGCGTTGTATGTGAGCTGTTTACGAGTATGTGTATCGTAACCAAATATATATATATATATATACATGGTTGTACAGGCAGTAAACACTGGGACACGTCGTTCCCCATGGGTGTTCCCAACGGCATGTCGAAAGGGTTCTCGCGTTTCCAGTATATCCCAGTTTCTAACATACTTCACCTATTCTTTTCTCCTTCTTG